>VDFB02072849.1:428916-441192 GCA_007258455.2 Sequoia sempervirens
TTTTACATGTTTGATATATAGTAGGTGAAACACCACAAGGCTATATGGTATAGTGATCGTAAATTTTGAATCAAATTGTTGGATGACATGATAAAAACTTCTGATTCTAGTATAACTGCAGTCTTTCAGGTGACTAATGTTTCATCTAGAAGCGACATACAACCAGAAGTCTCAGCAAATTGATACTATGGGATTTTGGATGATATACTTGAGTGTGACTTTAAGTCCTTCAGATTAATTCTATTTGTCATCCTATGGTACAGGCTATGATTGAATGAAAATGATCGTGAGAGAACTGTTATTGAACATGGTAATGGATTTACCATGGTTAATACAAGGTTGATCGAGCGAGCTGGAAATGATCCCTATGTTCTTCCAAGCCAATGTGAGCAAGTATTTTACTTAGAGGTTCAGGTAAACTGGGTTGGTCATTTGTTGTTAGACATGATCCAAGAGGAAGGCCGGTAAAGTATAATGTGGTGGAACAAGAAGATACCGAAGAACTAGAAGATGATGTAGATGATGATCAGGATCAACAGTTAGTTGATGATGTCCATGACGAAAATGTCAAAGAGGAGGAACTAGATCATGATGATGTAGGAGTTAATGTTCATGAAGATGATATCAGTGTGGATGATGACATTATCGAAATTGATATCGATGATGATGATGATGATATGACCAATCCTTACAGATAATGAATCACGGATAAGATGATACTGTGAATGAAAGAGGCTGGATGAAGAAGAAGATCCAATGACATTGAAATGTATAAGTTATGTGATTATATTATCTATTTGATATTAATTTCTTGATAGAATTATATTTGACTTATGTGGTTACATAATTAATTCATGATGTTTTTTAATTTTTATGCCATTACATAATTAATTTAATGATGTACTTTTAATGTTTGAAAGCTCAAAAAATTAAAACATTTCAATAGTGATGTTAACAACCTTGAAATTAGTGTGTTTTATGTTTCATGTGATCATAAAAGATTAAAAAGTCAGTTGTAGAGGTGGTTGTTCAGTGGTTGACGTGTATGTTGGTTATTTTTACAATGTAACTAGGTTTGTCTTCTAATCTACCTATGGAATTGCCAATTCTAATTGAAGGCAGCTCGAAGGACCTAGACCAACTGACGAGGAATTTAAAAGCCTCCTACACTTTGGGTTCTGCAAGACCCGGGAGTCACCCTTAATGTGTTTACAACCTATGCACCATTATTATAAACAACATTAACAATAGCAGATGATCTCACTTAATAGCTCAACACGATAAGATAATATCAACTAGAATTGGTTGTTCATAGACAATATCAACTATCTGGAGCATGAGATGACTAAACACAATCCATTGTATAAGATAGTCAATGATTTACAATTTTTAGCGAACTCTAGGCAAAGACAAAAATATACTGAACTACAAGAATAATTACAACTTAGATCAGTGCCCTATATCCATTAGAGGAGTCAAATTCATAAGCATCTAGAGCTTTATAATAGATTTAATACATCACATATAAGATCCCTGAAAATATTGCATTGCAATTTCATCAGTATGCATTCTAACCCAGGACTACTTATCAAATCCTTCTACAACACATATCCGCCTATAATCCCATTCAAAATTTTTGATTAATTCCTTGAATGAAAGCTAAAATAGAATCATACACACCACAACAATGAGATGGATAAAACAACCCTTGTTTATTTCATTTCCAAAGTTTAGATATGCATGTGTGGAGACATGGTGATTTTTATTTCAACTCAAATGCGAAATAGCGTTATACAGCATTAAATCTCTATGAACTCAAACACGGTACATATTATTTCGAAACCTAAATTGCGTTTCATCTATAAAAACCATGGAATTGCTTTACAATTAGCTCTGCAACTTCACCTAGAATCAACCAAAATTATCTAACTTGCTAACCTGTACTTCTGGCCTTGAAATATTTCTTATAGAAAATGAATGAGCAAACAAAACTTAAACAGTACACCTATCGCAGGTCGAATTGGAGCACCTGGTGATATTCCAAAATTTATTACAATAGCCGCCACCTTGAAAAATATTCTTGTTCATCATATCAGCTAAGGAACGTTGATGCAAAAAACCACAAGAAAATTGCACCGAGAAAGTCGTCAACACAAAACTAGAACCATTGCAACTGCAACATCTGATCTACCACCTATTAGTAGTTCATTCCTTTTACTCCTCCTTAGTCAAGTATTTAGTTACCCAATTTTGGTACTCATCATGGTCCGGCCCGGGTCAAAATTAATTACCTCATCCACCTTGGTATTATAAGGTGTGTATTTACAGCTACGATTGGCATCCCTTTTCAAAGATTCCAAAAATGAGCTGGTACTAATGATTTTGTCCATATGGCTCACCAACAAATCATAGTCGACTCATCACAGAATTGAATTGATTTGATCATTGATGGCCTCACTTGCTTGACCACGCCATTGTTGAAATGACCTGATTTTCCCACAGCTCATCAATTATATGGGTAACAATGTGACACCCCAATCATTGAAATTCTTCCTGCCAACTCCTAATCTTCCTACTTAAGTCATCTGGTAAGGTCTGAAAACCTTTCAATGATTTTACTAACACATGAGTAGGCTTGAATGATTGGGGCCTATTATTTATATCAAACCTTGAGGCCTTATACATGATATCCAGATCACTGGCCCTAGGGATCCAATTTTCAATTATTGGTATTGCTACTTCCTGATCCCTATCAATATTCTTTATTGCTGCTAATAGCAAAGAATATAAAGAATGTATAGATAGCAATTTTCTATCAACCTTTTCATTTAAATGCCTCAAAACAGTAGTAACAATTTCCTTTTTCTTTAAGAGAGATCCCTCCTGACTTTTGTTTAATGATGCCTGCAATTCATCAATTTTTTGCAAGAGCTGCTTCTTTGTAGGATCGACAGAGCACTTTGTTTCTTCTTCAAATTCCTCTAAAGAAAGGGTGAGGATAGGATTCTGATTAGGAGATCCTGGTGTGGAAACAATTGGAGAAGCAGGAGGCACTGGCCCTGCTATGGAAGGTAATGTACTGGTTCTTGGAGCACTTGATGTCTCCCCAATCTGTTTATACCTAAACCTCTCCACTTCAATTTGCAACTCAACATTTTTCTACTGCATCTTGTTGTACTCCTTAATCAAAAGGTTGTATTTTTCCATTAAGCTCTTCCTTTCAGCTTCCTCCCTTTTAGCAGTCTTTTCAGCCAATTTGGCCACATTCACAGTCAAATTAGTGGCCTTAGTGGTTGAGGTCTTTGAAGCTCTCTTTATTATCAATCCTCCCTTGAAATTTGGATTAATATCAGAAACATCTGGTTTTCTCCCTTGTGGGGCCAATGCCCAAATTGCCAGAGTTTCATATTCCTCACTGAAAGAAGAGTTTTGCAATGTTGCCTTGACCTCTTCTTCAAAGTCTTGAAAGGGATTCTTAGACTTCATAATTGCATTAAAGGATACTGCATCTGCAATGTCTCATTCAAGTAGAATTAATACACCAGCCTGACTCACCAATTTTCTTCCTTCTTCAGGAGTGATTTTCTTGAATTCTTCCATTAATTCAACTTTTACCTCCTCATCATTCTCCTGGTTTGACCTGTCAGGCCTTAGTTCTCTTCTCTGCCTACATTTATCTTGATACTCTTCAAACTTCATCCTCCATACCAATTGCAAGAATACAAGAGTTTTTACAAATGTATTGTCATCTAGAAACTCCTTGCATGCCTCCATTCTTGCATCTTGTACACTTTTACCTTTCATATGTAAATCAGATAAAACTAATTCAGCTGGCCTAGGAGGGGAAGGCATACCAACTTCCATGTCGTGATCAGTAACAATAATCTCATCCATCAGATCCTCCTGTGGTTGATCAATTCTTTGCCTCTTAGGGCTTGGCTTGGATGGTGGTGATGAGGGATTGTCTTCCAGTGATGATTTTAAATCAATAATTTTGATTGGCCCAGGCACTTTGAATTTTGGACTTGGTTGTGGAGGCACTTTCATAATCTGTTTTCCTTTTTTGTCCACTTCTTCATCACTGATACTATCCTTTTTGCTCCTATAAATGGGCTACCTTTCCATAGGCTGGTATGCTGGCCTTGTTTCAATTGGTCTAGCACCTTGCTCTTGTACACCCAGACTCAATTCTAAATTTATCTTTTTTGTCCTCAATGTGCCCATAATTTCCTTGAAGTTTCCCATCACAAAATCAATTTGTTTATGGTGGGGACTAAACTCCAATAGTGGATCATATTTCGGATCCATTTTGTGCACAAAATCTAGTAGCTTACCATAAGCTATCCATTTGTCCTTGTTCAACTCCTATCTATTCAAATCAAATTCATTTTTAATCAAGTCTTCAGGGAAATTGAACACATGCACAAATTTTCCATCTTTTATTCTTTGTCTGAAAAGAGCAAAGAAACCCTCATAATCATGTTGCCACTTTGGTCCACACCTCAAATGGTAATCATTAAAGAAATTATCAAAATTCATCCAGCCTCCCTTTGAAAATACAAAATCAGACACCACTGTATAATCTGGGAAAAATGTTCCCTTACCCCTTCCTGTGAGGCTGTCCTCATGAATACAACCTATCTGCCACATAACTTCTGCAAATCCCACTCTTGGTTGCACATTGTATGGCAGTATATGAGGGGCTCCCTGAAAACCATATACTCTCAAGACAGTGCTAACTAGGTATGGGATAATGTCACCCCAGTTATGGTAAACCTTCAATTCTGGCTTCCTCTCTTTTGGCCTAAGGAAATCATGTAATTCCTCAGGGATCCTATGTATATTCACCATTAATCTAGCCCTTAATCTGGAAGCAAAACAATTATCAAATTGCACATAACTAGTGCTTTCCTTATTACAAGATAAATCTGTAGCCCATATTTGTACTAGCAATCTTTCTCCATCAACTAGTTGCCTTAATTTCATCCTCTCAGAGAAAAAGTCAGTATTCTTAAACAAAAACATATGCATTAGCATAGAATACCAAAATAATTGAGTGTCGGTATCATTGTTTTGCAACTTTGACAGCCCTTCATGCATCCTCTCAGCCAAGAAAGAAGCGAAGTCATAGGTCACAGAGAAGTTAGGGTGTTGTATTTGCACCCCCATGAACATATAAGCAATGGGAATTACTGTACTAGGACTGAAACCCAAAATCTGACATAAAGAATAGAAAGTGGCCAGGAAAGGGTTTACAAAACAATTTAATTTGAAAGGTTCCTAGTCACTGGGGCTGATATGAAATTTTGAACCTCCTACCCTAGCCAGATGAGGTGGAAGCAACCTTGCTCTAAAAAGAGATTTCATCTTTGCATACTCCTGCTTCATTTCCTCAAGGTTGATAGGAACCAAGTCTTCATTCGGTTCATTCAAGTCAAAAATATGTTGGACCTCTTCTCTGTTAATGCTAAATAGAACGTTTCCATCATTGTCCCTGATTATCCGTGTAACAGGGTCATATCTTGCAGCCACTGTCCTAAGCAGGTCTACATCAGGGAATACATTTGGTACCACTAGCTTCCCCATATAATACATCCATCCATTTGAAAAAGAGTGAGGAAAATTCCTCTGTCTGTACCACAATCTAAACAATTCCAAGCTAGTGAGGGGAACCCTAGCATCGGCAATGTTGGAGCAATTATGCACTAACCCTTCCCCCAGGATTTTCCCTCGTATTAGGACCAATCCCTTCCTCCTATCATTCGTTGACAAGGGCAATTGATCCAAGAAATCATTAAACAGATTTCATTTCAAATATTCAATCTAGCCAGAATGTTGCTTGGGTGGTGCCATCTCAGACAAACTAGGGCTTCTTTATAACGTTATAATTCAGATAGCTAGGACTAACCAGAGATAGAAAATTACAGGACAAAACACTGCAATTTCTCACAACTATAATTAAACTATAGCCCTAACACATTCATCAACAAGCTCACAGCACATCTAGCTAATCCTTTCCCAAATTCAAATGCAAAATGACCGGGAGGCACAGAAAATAAACTCACGGCTTTGTTCACAGAACTCCCAAATTCTGGTTATAGAAACTCACAATTCTACCTTCGTCTCTAAAACTGCTCTGCAAAATAGTTGAATGCTTTGTGATACAAACCAAGCAGGAAAATTGATTTTATTGTCGATCAAATTACGCCAGCAAGTGTCTCATCCGCCATTAAAGCTCAATTTCGCGCTGCACGAACGACTACAACCATATTTGATGCAAATTTAAATTTGAGCCGTCAATTCTTCAGCTTGATCAAATCATCGATGGCCACCTTCAAAACAAGCTGACACAATTTCCAACACGGTGATAAGGGGCCCACCTTACCATACACTATGAAGGAAGTCCACGTGGTGGTTGCCTGTGATATCGCAATCCTGAAACTTTTGATCGCATGATGGCGAGCAACCATTGATCCTAAGCATCAATGATCTCGTTCCTTTAACACAGTCACCAGCCATGTCATTAATCTTCGAGCAGCTTTTCCAATGAGATTAAAACATATCCGTCAATTTAGAACATGTGCATCTCGAGAACACTTTAGTAATCCACGCCTTAATACATTTAAAGCTGGCTAGTGTTTCCTTTACTCTTTAGGCTTCATCGGATGAGACACATGGCGCCCGCTTGTGATTTCGCAATCAAACAAAGCACCATTGCAGGATGGAGGGGAATGACTCAGATCAAATGGCAGTTGTTTAGCGATAGTGCAAATTTGATCCCCCAGATAGGACACGTGGCGCCCGCCCGTGATTTTGTGATCCTTCAATTCCCGATCACGGGATGGCAGGCACAGTTGATATCTCCAGGAAATAGATCAACAACAGCACTAAATCAACCCTTGCAAAATAAAAGATTCATTAAAAGGAGAAGTGGGCATTGATAGGAAGACGACAAACAACAACATAAGTTGTTTTTTAAAAGATGAAACACGGGGCCAACCGAGACTTAGGAAATAAAACCCTGCAGAGGAAATAAAGTATTAAAATCAAAGTTGGGTTTTAATTTTAATCCGGTGATGTAAGCCTAAGCCATTAACCCCAGTGGTCATGTTACCGACAGCTTAGCCAAATCCTTTCATTAAATACTAACCATGCAATGTGTAGGTTTTTCAGATTCAAAGATATGGGAGATCTCGATCGTACCCCACTAACTTGAAGACCTAAGGTGTCGCCCTGTTATTTGGCGCGAGGTCAGCAAAAGGCAGATGTGTGTATGGTAGTTGGTTTCTGAGATGGATTAATGTTATTGGTCATGACGAAGGTGAACGATGCTTCATTGGATGTCAAACCGAGTTAGCCCGAGATAAACCGTTTGATCTGCCAACTCTTTAGGAGATTAGCGAGCAATATTCAAAGTTGGAAAACAACACATGGTGGTAGTTTTATTGTACAACTGGTGAAGCATTAATGAATTATTCCTTGCTTGTGTAGTCACGTCGATCTCAATCTATGTAAAGATGTTGTTGTTGGCAATCATGAAGGGTGATCTTTGGATTCTCATGCAGCTCTAGTTAAACGGTGACAGTACATACGCCGCCAAATTGCCATGTTTGCACATGCATTTTTACTAAGCATTGATGAAGGTTGCCATTACCTCGCACAATAAATACAAGAGGAATTAACTACTAATATTGTCATTCTTGTAGCAGTTAGAGCACTTTGTGGGATGATTCTAATCAAGTTTGAGTGCTTGTATGAGAAGAGGAAATGAGTAAGTCAGTAAGGAGGTTTGTTCGTTTGAGCTCAAAAAAGCTCGGTCTTGCTATTTAGGAAGGTGCTTTGGTTGACAAGCCTAGGCTTGTTCCCACTAGATGTAGTAGAAGGTTGCAATTCTAGGATGTTGTTGTTCAACTGGTAGATGACAAAGGCAAGCAGTCGGCAGTGTGCTCTATTACCAGTGTCGATAGGAAAATAAGGTATGGGCATGGCTCCTCTAGATGCCAACACTCGCCCATTGACCTTACGAGCAAAACTTTTGATGATGTAACCGAGACCGACTCCGACTACTATCGGTATTTACCTCGCTTGAATCATGGTCTGCCCTCTGATGAGGAAGTGATATCTGTGGTGCCATTAGCTATTAAATTCCCAAGCGGACGGACTAGAACCGTATTGGGCAAGGACAAGAAAGAAGAGGAGGCTGAGGGTCTACCGTATTGGGCAACAACTAGAAGCGGGCGTGTATACCGGGGTCTGAGTGTTGGTAAGGGCAGGGTGGTGGGTAAATAAGAAGTTATTGTGGTGCCTTCATGGCAATTTGGTTGCCTATTTTTTTGCGTGGATAGCGACAAGGGGATTTTGATGAAAATTTGTGTTCCCTTTTCTTTTAGCTTTCCCCAGTTCGTGCGCCACTATGTTTTGCAAATTCAATGTGTGGGAAGTTTTGAAATGAAAGTCAAATGCAATGGAGATTTTATTCAAATGAAAATTTGTGGTGAAATTACATTTGATCCCGAAGCTTGTTGCTCCCTTGTCATATAAAAGGGAATTCAAGGCTCATTTGTAGGGAGAGAACTGATGAAAGCTCTAGCTAGGTTTTGAGTTGAATATATGGGTAGAAAAATATCTGTCCTCTGATGAGGAAGTGATATCTGTGGTGCCATTAGCTGTTAAAACCCCAAGCAGACAGACTAGAACCGTATTGGGCAAGGACAAGAAAGAAGAGGAGGCTGAGGATCTACCGTATTGGGCAACAACTTGAAGCAGGCGTGTATATCGGGGTCTGAGTGTTGGTAAGGGCAGGGTGGTGGGTAAATAAGAAGTTGTTGTGGTGCTTTAGTGGCAATTTGGTTTCCTAGTTTTTTGCGTGGATACAAAGGGGATTTTGATGAAAATTTGTGTTCCCTTTTCTTTTACCTTTCCCTAGTTCATGCACTATATATGTTTTGTAGATTCAACGTGTGGGAAGTTTTGTAATGAAAGTCAAATTCAATGGAGATTTTGTTCAAATGAAAATTTGTGGTGAAATTACATTTGAGCCTGAAGCTTGTTGCTCCCTTGTCATATAAAAGGGAATTCAAGGCTCATTTGTAGGGAGAGAACTGATGGAAGCTCTAGCTAGGTTTTGAGTTGAATATATGGGTAGAAAGATATCTATCCTCTAATGAGGAAGTGATATCTGTGGTGCCATTGGCTATTAAAACCCCAAGTAGACGGAATAGAATAGATAGCCTGTTTTGAGTTTTGGATGAATATATGTAAATTATCTTAAATTGTATGCATATATGACTTATAAGCATGAATAAACATATAATTCTAATATATTTTCTCTCCTTATGTGGATTTGAGTGAATTTTGAATGAAATGTTAATGATGTTGTCATTCTTCTTTTGATAATTTGTTCAATTGTGTGTCTATGTTTTGCTGATTCAAAGAAAATCAATTAAATGCTTAAATGGGTCATAAGTTTACAATTATTTACAAAGAGTTTGATAAGTAGTAATATATCGAGAGAATTGAGCTCCATAATGCAAGGTATTATCACAATTATTCCATTCTATTAAATTCTTGGGTCATTTACGCTATGTTAAAATGGGTAACTAAATATTTAGCTGATGAAGAATAAAAGAATAATATTTAAGTGGGTCGCACCACTCACTCCCTCTATCTCTACTCCCCTTAACCCTTGTATAACCCTTAAACTCTAAACCCTTAATATTAGGTGTGTATTAAAACATTATAAAAGTATAAATTTTTGGAGTTCTATTAGGAATTGAATGATAAATGGCGATGAATGGGAAAATCTAAGGCACTTTAATATTTTCAACTAAAAAGTTAGAGTTCAATTAGGATTAGTGTTCACTTAGGGTTAGGTTTAGGGTTCAATTAATGTTCAATTTGGGTTAGGATTGAGGATGAGGTTGGGGTTTAATTAAGGTTATGAATTCAAGAAGAGTTCAAATAGGGTCAAGGTTAAGGTTAGGGTTGGGGTTAAGGTTCAATTAGGATAAGAATTAGTGTTAGGGTTAGGATTAGAGTTCAACTGTAGTTCAAAGTTAGGGTTATGGTACAATTAGGACTAGTGTTCAATAAATTTTCAATTAGGGTTAATACTTAATTAAGGTTAGTTTTAAAGTTCAATTAGGGTTTGGGTTAGGGTTGGGATTATGAATCAATTAAGTAGGTTTGGGTTAGGGTTTGATTAGAGTTAGGTTTAGGGTTTAGTTAGAGTTAGGGTTAGGGTTAGGGGTAGAATTCAATTATGCTTAGTGGTCAATTACAATTAGATTTAGTGTTCAATTAGGGTAAGGGTTAGAGTCCAAATAGAGTTAGGGTTTAACTGGGGTTAGGATTAGAATATAATAAATTTTTGTGTTTAATTATGATATCTAGAATTTAGTATAATTTTAGAAAATGAAATGATTTGGACACAAAGAAAAAAAATAGAAAAGTTGATTTTATATAGATCTTATTTCTTAATTTATTCTAAAATTCTAATTAATAATTGTATAAAATTAATATAAAATGAATATTTAATTTAATTTAATTTAATTGTATTAGATAATTAGTAAAACTAAATAGATAATAAATATTTTATGGATTTTAAAAATTAGAATTTAGTTTAATTTTATTTGTAATGTCAAATATTAAAATTTTAGATTGAAATACTTAATTGATTTTAAAATATTTATAACTAATGTTCAATTTATAAACTGATATTAAGGCATTAATAAATATAACCCGCGGCATAATGTATTACAGATGCATCAAAGTATTTATCATTCCTTCGGCTTCATCGGATGAGACACTTGGCGCCCGCTCGTGATATCACAATCAATAAAGAACTCGCAACTTTTGATCACGCGATGGCGGGCAACCATGGATCTCAACCATCGGCAATCCTGTTCATTCAACACAGTCGCTAGCCTCGTTATTAACCATCGAGCACCTTTCTACCGGGATTATAACATATCCGTTGATTTAAAACATGTGCATCTTATAAATGTTTTAGTATCCCATGGCATAATGTATTAAAGACCCATGAAAGTATTTATCATTCCTTCAGCTTCACCGGATGAGACATGTGGCGCTCATCCGTGATATCACGATCAATTGGTGGGGTCATTGTGGGATGGTAGGGAACAACTGAGATCACACGACGATTGATCTACGACCATGCAAACTTGTCCCTCTACAAAATAAAAAACATTTATTAGGGGAGAGAGCCCAGTAGTCATGTGGGGTGCAAAATAAAAACATATATTAGGGGAGAGGGCACACTCAATCATGATGATAATACCCAGTCTTACCACATATTTATACTATATATTGTAAATAAACAGTCCAAATGTAAATAAAGGAAGATATTTATACAATCCAAGAAAATAAGTTAAAATGTATTTAATAAAAAATTATATATCAATTTGTTTTTCTTTTTTAGATGAATTAAGAGTATGATTTAAAATATTTTAATTCAAATAACATAAATGATAAATTGAAGTGGGAAAACTTGAATATTATTTTAAAATTTTGAGGTTTCATATTTATATGTGTGATATTGATCTAATATTCCAGAAAATGAATGTTAAAATATCATGAAAAAATAGGCATAGAATGAATTTAGAAGTAAAAGTATATTTACATATATTCATAAAATAAGATCTAATAAACAAAAAATATATGCAATTAAAAATAAAAGAAAAATAATTCAACCCAAATTTAGATAGAGATAATTAGATTATATGATAACTTTAAGGCTAGGGTTAGGGTTTGATTAGAGTTTGTGTTCATAGGGTTATGATTAGAGTTATGAATCTACAATTAGGGTTCAATTAGGAGTTATATGATTAGAGTTATGAATCTACAATTAGGGTTCAATTAATGTTCACTTAGAGTTTCTTTCTTGGGATAAGTTTATTGTATGGTACAAGTGTATCTTATAAAATTAATATGTCAAGAATTAGTTGTAGATAATACTACATGTGATTTTTCATATGGTATTAAATTGTAGATTAAAATTGATAATAGATTTCCTTCCTTCTTTTGCATTGTAAGCTACCATAATATATGGCCTTGAAATCCTATTCATATTTTGAGCTTTTCTAAACTATACAACACGACATCCAACAAAAAAATTGTTATGCATTTTTTCCAAGCACAAATCCTTAGAATTCTTAATGTGTTACTTAGGTTAATTCTTTATTGCAATAAATAAATACACACTAATATATATATTAAGGATTTGAGGGAAAATATTAAAATACTTATATATATAGA
>VDFB02072850.1:0-13877 GCA_007258455.2 Sequoia sempervirens
ACATTCTATTATTACAATTTAGAGATCTAAGAGGATGATTCATATAAAAGAAATATAATTAAATATTTATATTATTTAATATATTATATTTAATATAATATATTAAATAATATAAATATTTAATATCATAAAATATAATATAAGATTACAATTCAGGATAGGTAATGTTACAATTTACTTGGGGTTTTTAATGAGGATTAGGCTTAAGATTCAATTAGATTTATAGTAAATAGTTAGGTTACAATTAGGAATATATAGTAAATATTAATATAATTATATCATACAAATATAAACTATTTAAATATAATATAATATAGAATTACATTTAGGGATTAGGTAGGGTTATAATTTAATTAATTTTCAATTAGGTTTGCAATTCAGTAGGATATGGTTAGGGGTGGGGATCATTTAGCATTCTATTATTGTTAGAGTATGGGTTACATTAAGATTATTGTTTTTTGTGATATGTATAGATTGATTCATTTTTTGTGATACTTTTTATTAAGAGGGGTAGAAACATAGACTAGATGGAACCAATGAGGGTAAATGGCCCAAATTTGGATCTTTAGACATCCAGAATCCCTTAAACCCATCTATCACCTTAAAATCATAAATCAATTTCTTAAGGGTCCCAATATGACAAATTTCTTAAGGGGATCAAATAAGTTCTTAAAATTTGGTGAAGTTGCCCAAGGCAACCAAATTTAACAATAATAAGATAGTGCAAGATTATAATATGAATGAGATTTCATGATCTGGAGTTGAGGTCCAATTGAAACAAAGGTAGATCTCAATCAACTATTCCACAAGAAAATGTTCTTGAGCAGTAACTACAAGTTCATTAAATATTCAAAGGGGGCACCAAGGCACCCCTAAGTTTTGTAAACCCTAAACTCTAAACTCTAAAATCTAAACCCTAAACACTAAACCATTCATTTTGTCCTACCCAACACCATAAAGTGAAATTTGGTTGTCTTAGGAAAATCTGCCATATTTCATTCCCTTATGCCATATAATTTTGTCCTAGGATCTTACTACATGTACATCCCCTTAAGTTATCCTATTACCCTAAACCCTGAACTCTAAAGTCTAAACCCTAAACCCTAAAGCCATCATTTTTTTTTAAAGGCTCTTAATGGAATTTGGTTGCCTTGGGAAACTTCACCAAATTTTATTCACTTGATCTATGTCATTTTCTCCTAAGACCTCACTAGACGTAAATCCCCTTAAGCCATCATATCACCCTAAATCGTAATTCAATTTTCTTAAGGGGATCAAAGAAGTTCTTAAAATTTGGTGATCAAAGTTGCCATCATGATCTAGGTTAGTCAGTTGAAACATTTGAGTAGATCTCAATCAACTATTCCACAAGAAAATTTTCTTCACTAACTTGCAAGTTCATTAAATATTCCAAATTCTAAACCCTAAACCCTAAACAATAAACCATTCATTTTGTCCTACCCAGGATCATAAACTAAAATTTGGTTGTCTTAGGAAAATCCACCATATTTTATTCCCTTTTTCCATGTAATTTTGTCCTAGGATCTTACTACATATATCCCCTTAAGTTATCCTATTAGCCTAAACCCTAAAGCCATCATTTTTTCTTAGGCTCTTAATGAAATTTGGTTGCCTTAGGCAACTCCACCATATTTCATTCCCTTATGCCATGTAATTTTGTCCTAGGATCTTACTACATATATCCCCTTAGGTTATCCTATTACCTTAAACCCTAAACTCTAAAGTCTAAACCGTAAACCCTAAAGCCATCACTTTTTCTTAGGCTCTTAATGAAATTTGGTTGCCTTAGGAAACACCACCAAATTTCATTACCTTATGCCATGTAATTATTTCCTAAGATCTTACTACATATATCCCCTTAAGTTATCCTAAATCCCTAAAACCTAAACTCTAAAGTCTAAACCGTAAACCCTAAAGCCATCATTTTTTCTTAGGCTCTTAATGAAATTTGGTTGCCTTAAGGGTATCACTGAGAATTTTAGTACCTTCATGTGAGAATTGTTTCCTAGGATCTTGCTGCATGTAGATCCCCTTAAGCTATCCTATTACCCTAAACCCTAGACCCTAAACCCTAAACCCTAAACCCTAAAGCCATCATTTTTTCTTTAAAGGCTCTTAATGAAATTTGGTTGCCTTGGGCAACTTCACAAAATTTTATTCATTTGAGCCAAATGCATTTTCTCCCTAGGACCTCACTTGAAATTAAATCCCTTAAGCAATCACGTCACTCATCGTGGTCCCAATTTTTCTTAAGGGGTTCCAATATGGTATTTCTTAAGGGGATTAAAGTTCTTAAAATTTAGAATATATTTTATGACTATCTACTAGATCATATCACGCTGAAAAATTGTAATATATATATATAATATTGACATTGTTGAGCCTTGAGTGAAGATTTTGTGAAGATCATTTCAAGTTTATTGTTCGAGTATGTGTGTGCATGTATTAAAGATTTTGCATAATAGTTTAGTGGTTGAGAGAAATTTGGCAATAATATATTGCATAGTTTAGTTTAATGATTTTATGCGCGTACGATTATGCATCATATTTTTATTTTAAATGGCACGTAACATACATTTTAGTTTAATTTTGTATGGACATGCTTTCAGTTTGAATAATCAATGTATATATATGTGCATTTTCAATTAAATATATGAGCTTAATATATGTTGCTCATCTATTTCAATTAAATATATGATCTTAATATATGTATGCACATGGACTATTTTGTATAATTTAATGCAGGTGCACATTTATATCGATCATATCATGGATGATTTTAACATTGATGATATCATCAATCCACCACCTCAGCCACAGCCAAATCCGCCTCCCCCCCTCCACCTCCACCTCCACCGCCCCCTCCCCCTCCCCCTCCCCCTCCATCTCCACCTAATATGCCACCTCTAGCACCTATGGCATCTGATGAGGCTCGCTTGAGAGCACGAATAAATGATCAAGTTGCATCTGTACAAAATCAAATCAATGCTATGGAGAGTCAAGCATTGATTCCTCCACATGTGAGATGTTTTGCATCTGCAATGCAAAACATTGTTGATTCCATCATGATGATTGATTCTGATCTTGATAGGCATCGACGAGACAGAGAAAAAATGAGACAATTTTATTCTAATGGTCTCTCTTACAAACAAATATTGGACCTTAAAATAATGAAATCCCATCTAGCCCCCTACTTTCTTGACCCCGTTACTCGACAACCAATTCCACCCAACAAATCTAGAATATCCATGAGGTGGTGCATACATCTGCAAATGAGTGCACATTTTTGGGATTGATGGTATATGGTTATTGATAGTCCCCACATGCTAATTGGGAGTTCCCATTGTATTTTTTGAGAAAACTGTATGTAGAGTTTGTTTTGGGGCAAAAGCCCAATTATTTTGATTTTAGATCATTTCAGGGTGTTGGTGGTGGCATGCCACAATAGAGATTAGGGGCAAGGGTTGATCCCTGATGCCCCATACATGCACAACCCCTTGTTGTTGCTCACAGGTCCTCCCATTCCCTACACACATTACATCATCAGCTCTGGTCTCAACGTTGGTTGGTGGTACACTTTCCTTGAGAGACCTTCATCCAACTGCGCTTCTACGATAGCAGGTGGGGAGCATAGAGGCGATGATGATGGAGTTTTTTATGGAGCTGGTCCGAATACCACTCTAGGAGTGTCGAGGGCCATCCCCCATATATGTACTAGTTGTCATAAAGTATGCTATGGACTTGATTAGGCCACACGCATTTGGGTGGATGAGTAAGTGGATCCCGGTCCCCATCCGGTTCATTTGTAGAGTTCCTCATAGCGAGAACATCCCACCACGAGGAGACGCTACGACACATGTGTAAATATGCATCTAGATGTGCGTTCATTTATAATAATTTTTATGGTTGTATCAAAGAATTTTTGTACATTTTAACAATCAGAATTGTTTGGTGTACGTATGACACTAGCGATGCAGGGCAATCATCGTTCCATGGTACATACATGGAAACCTTGGTCATGCCCAACTTCAGCCACCATGGGGTATTTTGATTTCATTTTTTAAAATTATATATGAAATCATAAATTATTTAAATTGAGTTTTAAATTTATAATTGAATCACATATATGTTTCAAATATTCATGTTGGTTTAGGTGAGTCAATTGGCATCCACGTCGATTACTCCTGAGGAATTGTCAAGCACTCCTCCACTATCAAGCATCATAGATTAGGGGCAGGTACATTCATATTGTAAATTTGTTTAAATTTTACATTAGTATAGTTACAATTTTATGAGTTTTGAATTCACCCGTCGAGAAAAGCCAAAGCATACCTTACTAGCCAAATATTATAAGCATTAAATATTACTGTAACATGTATGCCTGGGTTGACTCTACAATAAGAATGGGCATTGGGTAAAACATTTGATGTTGAATTTTCGTGGGAGCCACTTGTTTGTTTACAAAACTTTCTACACAAAATGTGCAAGCTTGAATATATATGTATATATTAACCTAATTCAATTGTACATGCTTTAATTTTGATCTTGTAGGACTTTGTTAGTGCAACTTTCAGCCCTGACCCAAACATAGTTACACCACCAGGAGGACATGTAGAGCAGGTTTCAGATCAAATGGTAATTTAATGTTTTTATTATATTTAAAGTGAATTATAAATTTTAAATTGAATATATACATAATAGGATATTTTCACATATTCTTTTTCTTTTATAGCATGAGACACATCTTGTAGTTGAACATGTACAGAAAGGTCCTAGAGAAGAGCCTAGTGCATAACATCAGCATACGGTACAATTAAAATATGATAAATTCTGAATTAAATTGAATTAATTTTTTTTTTGTAGAGTCGTACATCTAATTTTTAATTTCTTTGTCTTGTTTATGTAGATTGATTTAGAGAATTTAGAGGTTTCTTCAGGCACACCAGAGCATCCAGATGTAGATATGGTGGTAATTTAATTTTATGATGGATTATAAATTAAATTAGCATTAAATCATTTTTATTGTCTTACATCTAATTTCATCTTTCTCTTATGTACAGAGTGTTTCAGGTCATCCACATAGTCTGCATGGTGTGAAGAGGTCTCTTGATTATAGAGACAACACATGACCTAGAAACATGTGATTTTATGTGTTATATTTGTTTATCTCATGGACTATATTTCTTGTTTATCATGTACTCTGTTGGACTTTATTTCATGTGCACTTAATATATTGGTTTCATGCACTTAATATGTTACATAAATTATGGACTTTATTATTGTTTGAAATTTTAATTTACACATGTACATTTATTCATTTTATGTTCATTGTCAAGACATTAATATAGGACATTAATGTGAAATTTAGTGAAGACTTCATAATTGTATTATATTATGAATAACATACTTTGAGTAAAGTAAATCTTCATATTGTATCATAAATACAATCATGATCCTTTTTCACAAATTAATGTTGACATTAAGGAAAAAAGTACTATATAACTCCCTTACACTTTGTTCACATGAATACATAAAAAAAATTATGATATTATCACAATGAATTCATGTTCATTTTGAATGTTTATAAAATTCATAATAATTTATTCCCCATGATAGTCTTATTACCTTATGATTTAAGAATCTTGTCCCTAATATCATTAGACACTAGATTTGGATAGTTTAATATTCCATTAAAAAATAGTTTTCTATGTCTCTTAAGGCCTAATGAGGAATAACTATTTGTTATCTTTAAAAAATTACTTCTAAATTATTCACTTATTTAGTGTTGTGTACATTTAATTTATATGCTTACTTTTTATTGATATAAAACTTGATGATACTATTATCACCTTTGGTTATAGATATTAAGTCTTGAATTTTGGTGTCCATGTTGCATTTGTTAATCTTGCTATGCAATCTAAACCTACCATGACTCAATTTATTAATATATATATATCTTTAAGTTCATCCATCATGGCTAACCTTTGCTATATGTGTTTTAAAATATTTTTATTATTTTGTTGATCGTATGCATGTGCATCATGAGATTAAGTTTCATGTTCAAAACCTACATAGGAATTTGTAGAAGTATTGAATAATATATAATTAGGATTTATTCTATTATGATCATCAACAATCAAAATTTCTACTTATACATTATATATTTGTTCCTCAGTTTTTTCCTGTTATGTTTCTTGGCTTCTATAATCAAACTATAGTGATTCTTATCCTAGTCCTAAAATACAATTAGTAGAATAATTTTAGGTTTAGTCTTCTTTTCAATGAACAAAAAGATATTTTCCTTCTAATGTATTAATTTTAATTTTATGAGAGAAATTTATGTGGATTTACCTACTTATTTAGTTCAATAAATTGAATTTTATCTCATTGTTGGTGCACTTGGAATTCCTATACCTTGTGAATATCATGGATATCACCATTCTTTGTTATTTTATTCTTTAATTTTTCCTTAACTAGATTGACAAATAAAGTCATTGCTCTAAACTCTTAATTAACATGTTCTAATTATGACCTTTAGACATCCCCTTAGAACCATAAGACACATCCTTAATTAACACGTTCTATTATGACCCCTTTAGACATCCACTTAAAGTGTTATAACCCTTAGACATCCCTTAAAGACGTTCTATTTGCGGCCACTTTTTAGACATCCGGCTTAATTAACATGTTCTGTATGACACGGTTAAGACATCATATAAGACCCTTAAGACGTCCCTTAATTGCTTACGTTCTATTATGACCCTTTGAACATGTAATTATACGTTTTATTATGACCCTTAAGACATCCCTTAGGCGTTCTGTATGGCCTTTTAGACATCCCTTAATTAACATGTTCTATTATGGCCCCTTTAGACATCCCCTTAAGACCCCTTAAGACATCCACTTAATTAACACATTCTATTATGACCCCTTTAGAAATCCCCTTAAGACGTATTGTAACCCCTTAAGACATTTTATTCTGACCCCTTTAGACACCCCTTAAGACGTCATTATTTGTTTAACAGCATAAATTGAGTGTTAGATGAACTGTATTTATAGTATTTGTGTAATGCTTTTATTCTCTAATCTTCTGTAAGGTATTTGTTAGGGTTAGGATTAAATTTTAATTAGAGTTAGGAATTGAACCACGATTCCTAGCATGGCCTGGAACTCTTCTAACGTTATTAGAACCAACCTTATTGAACCCTTACCTTGTCCTAAAATTAATCCTATCCCTAAGCCTTGTTGTATCTAACCCTAATTGAAACCTAACCCTAACTCTAGTTGTGTCCTAATCCTAACCTTTACCCAAAGCTTTATCCTATAACCCTAACCTTGAATTCCGCAGAGAAAATTTTTGTGGGTCATATTTCCTTTCTTATGTACATAATTTATTTACATTATTCTATTTTTTTTCTTGTTATTGACACATGGAGGAAAAGAACTTTTATTCATTTTCATACTACACACAATCATGATATTCTAAATGGAAACAATGATGAAATTAATTACCAGCTTTTGGTTGAAACCATATTCATCATTTTTAAAATTTATCATGTGTGTACACTACGTATTCATCACCTAATGGTTACAATCGTTTTACATATACACATTCTCATGTTATCATAATTTATATTTTTTCTAATGATTACCTCTTTCTTTAATTTTTAGTACCAACACTTTTTTCCATTACTAGTGAGAAACTAATGGTGTCATTTTATAAATATGTACATTAGCTAATTATATCAATACCTTGTTATATTTTTTCACTATAAGGAATTTTATTTGCTTAAGAGTTTAGAGCAATGACTTTATTTTTCAATCTAGTTAAGGAAAAATTAAAGAATAAAATAACAAAGAATGATGATATCCATGATATTCACAAGGTATAGGAATTCCAAGTGCACCAACAATGAGGTAAAATTCAATTTATAGAACTAAATAAGTAGGTAAATCCACATAAATTTTCTCTCATAAAATTAAAATTAATAGATTAGAAGGAAAATATCTTGTTGTTCATTGAAAAGAAGATTAAACCTAAAATTATTCTACTAATTGTATTTTAGGACTAGGATAAGAATCACTATAGTTTGATTATACAAGCCAAGAAACATAACAGGAAAAAATTGAGGAACAAATATATAA
Source organism: Sequoia sempervirens (assembly GCA_007258455.2). Lineage (NCBI taxonomy): Eukaryota > Viridiplantae > Streptophyta > Pinopsida > Cupressales > Cupressaceae > Sequoia > Sequoia sempervirens. The sequence goes on from VDFB02072850.1 coordinate 8,167, forward strand.
TGTATAAGTAGAAATTTTGATTGTTGATGATCATAATAGAATAAATCCTAATTATATATTATTCAATACTTCTACACATTCCTATGTTGGTTTTGAACATGAAACTTAATCTCATGATGCACATGCATACTATCAACAAAATAATAAAAATATTTTAAAACACATATAGCAAAGGTTAGCCATGATGGATGAACTTAAAGATATATATATTAATAAATTGAGTCATGGTAGGTTTAGATTGCATAGAAAGATTAACAAATGCAACATGGACACCAAAATTCAAGACTTAATATCTATAACCAAAGGTGATAATAGTATCATCAAGTTTTATATCAATAAAAAGTAAGCATATAAGTTAAATGTACACAACACTAAAAAAGTGAATAATTTAGAAGTAATTTTTTAAAGATAACAAATAGTTATTCCTCATTAGGCCTTAAGAGACATAGAAAACTATTTTTTAATGGAATATTAAACTATCCAAATCTAGTGTCTAATGATATTAGGGACAAGATTCTTAAATCATAAGGTAATAAGACTATCATGGGGAATAAATTATTATGAATTTTATAAACATTCAAAATGAACATGAATTCATTGTGATAATATCATAATATTTTTTTATGTATTCATGTGAACAAAGTGTAAGGGAGTTATATAGTAATTTTTTCCTTAATATCAACATTAATTTGTGGAAAAGGATCAAGATTGTATTTATGATACAATATGAATATTTACTTTACTCAAAGTATGTTATTCATAATATAATACAATTATGAAGTCTTCACTAAATTTCACATTAATGTCCTATATTAATGTCTTGACTATGAGCATAAAATGCATAAATGTACATGTGTAAAATAAAATTTCAAACAATAATAAAGTCCATAATTTATGTAACATATTAAGTGCATGAAACCAATATATTAAGCGCTTGAAATAAAGTCCAACAGAGTACATGAGAAACAAGAAATATAGTCCATGAAATAAACAAATATAACACATAAAATCACATGTTTCTAGGTCATGTCATCTCATAAATCGAGAGACTCTTCACCCATCTTGATTCTCAGATGACACGAAACACTCACGTACATAGAAAGATGAAATTAGATGTAAGACAATAAAAATGATTTAATGACAGATTTAATTTATGAAATCCATCATAGAGTAGTACCGCATATACATCACGGATGCTTTCCAATTGCACCTAAAAGGAAACCTCTAAATTCTCTAGAAATCAATCTACATGACAGACAAGAAAACTCAAAATTAAGATATTACAACTCACCACATTTTTTTTTTAATTTAATTTAATTCAAATTTATCATATTTTAATTGTTGGTATTAGAGGTTATTTCTAGGCTCTTCTCCAAGACCCAACTACGTGCATGCTCAACTACAAGATGTGTCTCATGTATAAAAATAAAAGAATATGTGAAAATATCATATCATGTATATATTCAATTTAAAATTTATAATTCACTTTAAATATAATAAAAAAATTAAATTGCCATTTGATGAAAACTGCTCTACATGTCCTCACGGTAGGTGTAGCTATGTTTGGATCGGTGCTGAAAGTTACTAACAAAGTCCTACAGATAAAATTGAAAACATGTACAATTGAATTAGGTTAATATATACATATATATTTAAGTTTGCACATTTTGTGTAGAAAGTTTTGTAAACTTAACACGGAAATCAGTGTTGGCCTCATGAGGTAACGCAGCATCAAATGTTTGCTTGGTACTTTACATTCTTGTTATTAGTGTATCAACGCCCTGAACCATACATGTACATAGGGAATTTTAATGCTTATAATATTTACAAGTGCATTTGCGTTTCCATATCTAATTGAATTCAAAACTCATAAAATTGTAACTATACTAATGTAAACTTTAAACAAATTTACAATATGAATGTACACGCTAATCTATGACCTCCAATAGTGGAGAGTGCTTGACAATCCCAGGAGGAATAGATGTTGAATTGCTGATTATCCGCCTAAACCAACATGAATATTTGAAGCATATATGTGATTCAATTATAAATTTAAAACTCAAGTTAAATAATTTATGATTTCATATATAATTTTAAAAATTGAAATCAAAATACCCCATAAGGGTTGCCAAGTATGACCGGTGTCGATGTATGTACTCATGGAATAGATGATTGCCCTTGCATCGTTAGTGTCATCTGTACACCAAACAATTTTATTGTTAAAATGTATTACAAAATTTTCTTTGATATATACAACCATAAAAAAATTATTATAAAATGAATGTACATCTAGATGCATATTTATACCTATGTCGTAGTGTCCTCAGGGTGATGTTCTACTATGAGGAACTCTACAAATGAACTGATGTGACCAGATGAACCACCAGAATCTCCCCGTCCACCTAAACTAGGTGTGGCTTGATCAGGTCCATAGCATACTTGATGACAACTAGTACATATATGGGGGATAGGTCTCAACACTCCTGGAGCGGTACTCAGACCAGCTCCATAAAAAACTCCTCCATCATCATCATCATCTCTATGCTCCCCACTTGCTATTGTAGAAGCGTGCTGATTAAGGTCTCCTGCGAGTGTACTAAGGGAACCTAATGTTGAGACCAGAGCTTGATGATGTATAGGTGCAAGAATGGGAGGATCAGAAGCAACAACAAGTGGTTGCTTAATGGGGAGTTCGAGGATCAGCCACGCTTGCCCCACAAATCTGTTGGCGTACTTGCATGCAACACCTAAAATGATCTAAAATCAAAATAATTTGGGCTTTTGCCCCAGGCAAAACTCTACATCTGAGTTTTTCTCAAAAATACAATGGGCACTCCCAATTAGCATGTGGGGGACTATCAAAAACCATATACCATCGATCCCAAAAATGTGCACTCATCTGCAGATGTATGCACCACCTCATGGATATTCTAGATTTTTTGGGTGGAATGGGTTGTCGAGTAACGGTGTCAAGAAAGTAGGGGGCTAGATGGGCTTTCGTTATTTTAAGGTCTAATATTTGTTTGTAAGAGAGACCATCAAAATAAAATTGTCTCATTTGTTCTCTGTCTCATCGATACCTTTCAAGATCAAAATGAATCATCCTAATGGAATCAACAACATTTTGCATTGCAGATGCAAAACGTCTCACATGTGGAGGAATCAATGCTTGAATCTGCATAGCATTGATTTGATTTTGTAAGGATGCAACTTGATCATTTATTCATGCTCTCAAGCGAGCCTCATCAAATGCCATAGGTGCTGGAGTTGGCATATTAGGTGGAGGGGGAGGGGGAGGGGGAGGTGGAGGTGGAGGGGAGGCGGATGCAGTGTGGTGAGGTGGTGGATTGATGATATCATCAGTGTTAAAATCATCCATGATATATTCTTGATATAATGTGCACCTACATTTTAAATCATACAAAATAGTCCATGTGCATACAAAAATTAAGATCATATATTTAATTGAAATAAGATGAGCAACATATATATTAAGCTCATATATTTAATTGAAATGCACATATATATACATTGATTGTTCAACTCAAGAGCATGTCCATACAAAATTAAAAATTAAATTTATGTACATGTACATTTAAAATAAAAAATATGATGTAATTTGCATAAGTACAAATCATTAAACTAAACTATGTACATACATACAAATTTCAAATTTAAGAACTATTATGCAAATTTTTAATATCACATTGCACATACATACTAAACAATAAACTTGAAACATTCACAAAATCATTTTATGTCTAACACACACAAACACATATATATTACCATTTTCCAGCGAGGAGAAAATCATGATCTAGTAGATAGTCATAAAATATATGTACTAAAATTTTGAAACTTCTTTGATCCCCTTAAATGTGATGGAACCCCTTAAGAAAATAGAATTATGATTTAGGAGTGGCCAAGGATGGCTTAAAGGGATTTATGTCTAAAATAGTCTAGGAGAAAATGGCAGCTCAAATGAATAAAATTTGGTGAAGTTGCCCAAGGCAACCAAATTTCATTAAGAGCCTTTAAAGAAAAAATGATGGCTTTAGGGTTTAGGGTAATAGGATAGCTTAAGGGGATCTACATGTAGCAAGATCCTAGGAAACAATTACATGGCATAAGGTAATGAAATTTGGTGGAGTTTCCTAAGGCAACCAAATTTCATTAAGAGCCTAAGAAAAACCGATGGCTTTAGGGTTTACGGTTTAGACTTTAGAGTTTAGGTTTTAGGAATTTATGATAACTTAAGGGGATATATGTAGTAAGATCTTAGGAAATAATTACATGGCATAAGGGAATGAAATTTGGTGGTGTTGCTTAAGGCAGCCAAATTTCATTAAGAGCTTAGGAAAAAATGATGGCTTTAGGGTTTATGGTTTAGACTTTAGAGTTTAGGGTTTAGGGTAATAGGATAACTTAAGGGGATATATGTAGTAAGATCCTATGACAAAATTACATGGCATAAGGGAATGGAATATGGTGGAGTTTCCTAAGGCAACCAAATTTCATTAAGAGCCTAAGAAAAAATGATGGCTTTAGGGTTTAGGCTAATAGGATAACTTAAGGGGATATATGTAGTAAGATCCTAGGACAAAATTCCATGGCAAAAGGGAATAAAATATGGTGGATTTTCCTAAGACAACCAAATTTCAGTTTATGATCCTAGGTAGGACAAAGTGAATGGTTTAGTGTTTAGGGTTTATGGTTTAGAATTTGGAATATTTAATGAACTTGCAAGTTAGTGAAGAACATTTTCTTGTGGAATAGTTGATTGAGATCTACTCAAATGTTTCAACTGACCAACCTAGATCATGATGGCAACTTTGATCACCAAATTTTAAGAACTTCTTTGATCCCGTTAAGAAAATTGAATTATGATTTAGGGTGACAGGATGGCTTAAGGGGATTTACATCTAGTAAGGTCTTAGGAGAAAATGACATGGCTCAAGTGAATAAAATTTGGTGAAGTTTCCCAAGGCAACCAAATTCCATTAAAGAGCCTTTAGAAAAAATGATGGCTTTAGGGTTTAGGGTAATAGGATAACTTAAGGGTTTGTACATGTAGTAAGATCATCCTAGGACAAAATTACATGGCATAAGGGAATGAAATATGGCATATTTTCCTAAGATAACCAACTTTCACTTTATGGTGTTGGGTAGGACAAAATGAATGGTTTAGTGTTTAGGGTTTAGATTTTAGAGTTCAGAGTTTAGGGTTTACAAAATTTAGGGTAAAGTTTTGGTTCCCCTTGGAATATTTAATGAACTTGCAAGTTGCTGAAGAACATTTTCTTGTGGAATAGTTGAATGAGATCTACTCTTGTTTCAACTGACCAACCTAGATCATGAAATCTCATTCATATTATAATCTTGCATGATCTTATTATTGTTAAATTTGGTTGCCTTGGGAAACTTCACCAAATTTTAAGAACTTCTTTGATCCCTTTAAGAAATTTGTCATATTGGGACCCCTTAAGAAACCGATTTACAATTTAAGGTGGTAGGATGGCTTAAGGGGATCTAGATGTCTAGTGAGGTCTAAATTTAGTCATACTATAGCCTCATCGGTTCCATCTAGCTCTGGGTCAAAAGTATTTACCCCTCTAATAAAAAAATGTATCAGGATGTTAAAAATGAATCAATCTATACATATCACAAAAATAACAATAATCTTAAATGTAACCCATACTCTAACAATAATA
>VDFB02072851.1:0-16578 GCA_007258455.2 Sequoia sempervirens
TTGACAACTAGCAACAACATGAATACACGATATGATTTGCTTTGTTGGAAAGGGAACAAACATTAAGCCTATTTTTAAGCTAAGATTTAGATAGTCATCATAATATGAATGCTAACTAGTTTAAATAAAAAATAATATACATTTAATCCTAAACATTTTTTTAGGCAATTAATCAATGTAAGAATTTTAGTTGTACATTGTTTATGCTAAAATTAAATGTTGAAAATAATATAAAAGTTATCATATCTATGGAAGTTCTTAAAATAGTGTAATGGAAAAAATTATATACCCATGGCCTTTCTATTTATGTTTTCACACTTCAATTAATGTGACATAAATGCAATAATTAACTTAAAGTGACATATTTTGTGTGAAATCAATTCATAACCTCACATAGCCCCAAGCAATGTTATCATTGATCCCTATATCTATTTTTCATCACCCTAGATCAAATTTGTAGGTGCATACTTGACCTAAGTCACTTCCACAATTATGGATTTGTACCCAAACTTCTAAAATTCAAATTCAAATTTATCCAATGTCAGCCACTTCATCAATTGTGAATCGAATTAGCATGTATTATGTTTGATTATATTTAAAGACATTCACTCATTCATTTGAAAATCATGGTAGGTACATCTTAGGACATTCTCATTGAGCACATCTAGAGTTTTATGTTTTAGAGAATTAAAAAAATATGACAATATTTACATTAGAACATATCCTCCTAGGATCATGTGTGTTTGTTGCCCTCAATTATTTTTCTTTAGAGTTGTAAAGCTAATCTACTAAGGGTCTAATTGAGAACATGACCCTCATAATCCAATAGCTTCTACAAAGGTGTTTGTGGACATCACTTGTCTTTACAAGCAAACATAAAAAATTAAGGTAAGTAAATTACACCAAACTACCTCCTACCAATTTATATTTTTCCATTAATTTAATTCTACACTAAAGATCAAGTCTGCACACACATAGATGAACCAAAACAAAGAATAGACAATTTGCAAAATCAAAGATCATTTGAATCAACTCTAAAAGTTGCATCAAAATAAATTGATTTCTAAGAATCAACACATCACTTGTCCATCATCTATATATAAACAAATTTGTTTACCATTGTATTTTAAATTAATTATGTTGGAAATATTGTCATTGATGTCAAAGGCATATGGACAAATTGTTAGAGATTATCATTGATGTCCAAGGAAGACTTCCATGATGAAAAGTTCATTGATTGAACACAAGGAATAATAAGAGTTTGATTTAATTTATTTATGGCCAACCTCCATCTAATTATGGCAACTCTAGATTTAAAAGGAAGAAATTATAATAGAATATTAATTAAAGGGGTCGACCCGTTAAGGAAGTGTTATCTCCCATGGATGGTCGACCTCACATTAAATTAGTATTTATCAAAGATGGCCGGCCTACTTTTGGTAAAGTGCATGATTTGGATAAAAATACGACTTGTTTTGGAGGTTAGAAAACAAGTTCTTCAATGCAAAATCATTCCTTTTAAGAGCAAAAATTAGGAGAAGAGTAGATCTAAGAAGAAGAGGATCAAACTTTCAAGGAGATTTATGGTAGATTTATAGTAGACCTTCAAGGAGATTTATTGCAGATTTATAACAAAATTTCAAGGAGATTTATGCCATACTTTTAAGGAGATTTATAGCAAACTTTTGGAGGTGATTTACAATAGAATTGGAGCAAACATAAGAGCAAATTTATAGTAGACATTGTGCCTAATTTGGAGCAGACCTTTATGGGAGATTTATAATAGATCATGGTTGTGATTTAAGGAAGATTTATAGCAGATCTTGAAGGTGATTTAAAGGAGATTTATAGCAAATCTTTCAAGTGATTTAAGGAAGATTTATAGCAGATCCTAAAAGTGATTTTAAGGTAGATTTATATCAGATTTCAAGGAAGATTTGAGTAGTTTTGTTAGAGCAATTTTTGAGGAAGACAAAGACTTTGTTGTGATTGAGGTTGTTGCCTCATATTGAAGAGATTGGGAGGTTGGCGCCTCTCATTAGAAGAGATTGGTGTCTCTTGCTAGGTTGGTGCTTAGTTGTGGGGATCGGTGTCTCTAGCGGGTTGGAGCCTACAAAAAAAGTTTGCAAGAAAAGTAGGTTGGAACCTACGAAGAATATATATATATATATATATATTGCCATGGTTTTCTCTTGCAAGGGTTTTCACATAAATCGTGTGTTCTTCCCGTGTTCTTAATTGCTAGATCTTCCATGCGTGTTATTGATGTGGATGATTAATTTTTAGAGTATCATTATTGTGATTGATTAAGTTGTAAAAAGTAAAAGGTTGTTGTTATAATGATTCACCGCCCTCTCAGTATAAGTGTGTGTTTCATCAATTGGTATCAAAGTGGGTTCCTTCAGAGTTATCCTAACCACTTGAAGGTAGATCTTCAAAACACACATGATGGAGGGATTTGGATTTTTCTCAAATAGGGCACCACTATTTGATGGATTGAATTATTCTTTTTGGAGGATAATGATGGAGACTTAAATGCACTTGGGTATGATATTTGGAGATTGGTTGAAGTTGGTTATACTTCTTCTACAACCCCATGAACAAATCAATTCAAAAAGAAGAAAAGCGAGAACAATGCCAAAGCCAAAAATACAATTTTGTGTGGATTAGTTGAATCAAAATTTGTGAAGGCTATGCATTGCAAATCATCTAAAGATATGTGGGATAAGTTGAAAAATATATATGGAGACAAAAAAGTGAAGAAGGATAAGCTTCAAACTCACAAAATACAATTTGAGAGTTCAAAAATGAAGGATGAAGAGGATATCACTACCTACTTGCTTCGTGTGGATGAAACCGTCAATAATATTCGTGGACTTGGAGAAAAGGTTGAGGAGGCAACAATTGTGCAAAAGGTTTTGAGATCTCTTCCAATGAGATTTGATGCAAAAGTTTTTTCCATTGAGGAAATGAAGGATCTAGACACTTTGAGGATGGATGAGTTGCATGGGATCATCATAGTGTACAAAATGAGGATAGAGAAGTCGTAAAAAAGAGAAGCCGCATTCCAAGCATCCAAGAAGATAAAGAATATAGGATACATATCAAGTGAAAGATCAAGTGATGAAGAAGAAGCACCCTTTGTAAGGAAGCACAAGAAAGGATTCAAAAAACATAAAGATAAGTCTACTCTTAAATGTTTCAAATGTGGTATAATAGGTCATTTTTCCTCTAAATGTCCATAGGTTGAAAGTGAAAATACTACAAAAGGAAAGGAAGGAAATATCACCATAACAAGAAAAAGAGCCCACAAGGAAAGCATGAAAAGAAAAACTTTTGAAGGCATAAAAGCAGTCTCTACATTCAAGAATAGCTCATTTGAAGAAAGTAGTGGAATCCTTTTCGATTGTGATAGAGAAGAGATACTCTTTATGACAATGGAGGTAAAGGAAGATGAAGATGCAAGAAAAGAAGAAAGAGATTCAAAAGTAGAACATATCAATGATAATGAAGAAGATGATCTCAAAAGGAACTTGAATTTTCTTATAATAAGATCGAGAAGCTCAAGAAAAGGAATTCAAGACTAAGGTCACAACTTTAAGAAGACAACAGAACTGAAGTAAAATCATCCCAAAGCTTTGAAGAATTAGAAAAGATGATCATAAATCTGAAAGTTCGAATTGAAGAAGCAAAATGAATTGAAGAAATTGTAAGAGATCAGCTAAAGGCAAAGGAATCAGAGTGTGAAAAATTGGAGTGTGAAGTTATTTCCTTGAGAAAGGAGGAGAAATCAAATGATCAATTAAAATGAAACATGAAGCTTGAAAAGAGCTCCAAAATTCTGGAGGACATTATCAACTCTTAGAGATCACCTTTCATCAAGAATGGCCTTGGTTTTGAAGAAAAACAAAAGATAATCAAAGAAGAGTCAAGCTCTAAGGCTACAGAGTTACTGAAGAAGAAAAATGAGGAAAAGTCCAAAAATTATGCAAATGTGCTCAAAGGCTCCATCAATGGTGATAGTTCAAAGAAGAGAGAAAGTAATATTCTACAGAAGAGCAACACTCCTCACAAGGACAAGCATGAAAGATTCAAAGGATCATTCCCTTGAAGATAAGCACCAATGACTAGGTTCAATCACTTTATATGGGTTGCTATTCGCATAATTATTTTGTTCATAAAGCAGTGAATTGTAGAGTATGTGCAAGGAATGATTTTGTGTTTTCAAGTAGGGACTACAACTCATGTGTTACTTTAGTGGATTACAATGTTTTTTATTATATTAGCAGGGAAGGACCTTGATCCCATATAATAGCAAAATAGAGCAAAAATAGCATCAAAAGAACAATTTAGGAAACAACACTAGCCAAGCCATCAAAACCACTATAGCTAGTCTAGCAACTATAAAGGATCACATAAGGGCACACAAGCTAGATATAAAGTATTCAATAGACACGCATGCCTCTTAACCAAATCAAAAACATAGATAACAATCCTAATATAAACTAACCACCATATAAGGTCCATAGCATTAAGAACAATATTAAATAACTATAATAACTAGTAGCTAGGACAAAAAAAGACCAACCCACGTAGCAAAGCAACATTATTTAGCAATGGCGATCATATCCCAATTTTCCCCAATTTTGGAGATGTATTCCCTCCAGTTAGAATCACCAACATTAGTAGAATCTTTTGCTTCCTCCTGCTTGCCTTTCTTCTTGAGTTGTTTTCAAATTTTAGTCTATCCAAAAACCGAGCCAACCACAACCCTTCTCATGAGATCGTCAATAACCTTCATCAATGTGCCAATCACCTTCTTCATGTCCTCCATTTGAACCTACAAGAAAGTGATTTTATTTTTCAAAATTTCAATAGAAATATTGTTAGTATCCTCTGTAGGGGTGACATCCAAGTTTTTATCATTCTCCTCCCGACTCTTCATCCCACCATTCTCATCAGCATCCTCCCTGTCCACATCCTCCTCTTCCTTCTTATCTTCCTCCTCATCATGTTCATTATATTCTTCACTGTCCATCCCCTCACTTTCCTCCTCTATCAACTTCAAACACCTCAATTGTTAAGGGCTCATCCTCTTCAACAGTGATGGAATTTCCTTTATCTTTTCCTAGTTTTTCAATAGAAGCAACTTTAGCAAGTCTAGCAAACCTCCTACCACCTCTGCTAGAACCACATAAACCCTCTTTGTACTCCTTTTGGACCCCTTCAAAGTCCTCAACGATGGTAATAATATTTTCTTGTTTAGGTTTCTTATGTAGCAACTTCATAGTTTTAGGCAATTCCAACATAGGAGAATGTTTCCTCTTCTCTAGGGCAGCTTTCAGCAACTCCAACTCTATAGACTTGTAGACTTCTCATCCAATTTAAGCTTAAGTTTCAAGGCCGCTTTTTTGTTTCGAGATGTTTGATTTTTAGCAGTGGGCGAGGGACTGTCTTCCAAAGGCTCAATCCTTACAAAGGAATGCCTAGGGTTATGGCCAAGAGTGGAATTTGCATTCTCCTCCATGTTATCATTATGCATTACAACATTTCTAAGAGGGTTCACATTGCTAAAGGTTAAAGGGTTACCATACAATTATTGGCCAACACAAATTTACGAAGGGCCATTATAAGCCCTTGGTGCATAAGAGGGGAAGCACCATTTTCTATGTTCTATTGCATGGAGGATAAAAGATAAAACGAAATATTGATCCTATCATTGTGCCTTATATGATTCAATATAGGAAAATGGTATGCATGCACTATCATATATCCACCCTCAAGAGTAAAGTAGCGCATAATGTACAAACTTACAATGCTATATGTTACAAGTGCAACAATATGATCACATTGCACGCTTTTATAGAAGTGGTTTTGTGAAATCACCTAGACTGAACAAAAAGGAGGATACCATAGTTAAACAAAATAGAGAACCTACAAAAGTTTGGAAGAGGAAATAAGAGCACGAGAAAGAAAATCCATGCGTGTTCTCCATGCACAAGAAGCATCACTAAGTTTTTAAGAAGAATCATGATTTCAAGGGTAGCTTACTATTACATCATCTTCCAACCCCATAAAGAAGAAAAGTCCTTTTCACCATTGTTGTCAAAGAGGGAGAAGCGGAGAAAAGGGGAGCTAATCAATGCAATATCCTTTAGCTCCAACAAAAAGACAATTCAGAGATAGATCAACTAATGCATATTCTATATGAAGGTAATAAAGCATCTTGTTGCTATTGATGTCAAAGGAGGAAAGTTGCACAAAGGGGGAGAGTTACAACAAGGAAGAGTTATAGAAAAGGAATAATGATGTCATTAATGTCAAAAAGAAATGCTATAAGAGAGTCACGGTTAGGGGGAGTTTTACAGTCAAGGAGAGCATCACAAAAAAGAGTATTTCATTGTGAAGGATAAAAGTATGTTACATTCTTTTGCCATTGATGTCAAAGAGGGAGAGATTAAATAAAGGGGAGCAATTCAAAAGGAGAGGATTATGTTTTTGTTGCCATCAATGACAAAAGGGGAGATTGTTGGAAATATTATTTTTGATGTCAAAGGCATATGGACAAATTGTTAGAATTGTTATCATTGGTGTCAAAGAAAGACTTATGTGATGAGAAGTTCATTGATTGAAGACAAGGAATAATAAGAGTTTGATTTAATTTATTTATGGTCAACTTCCATCTAATTATGGTAGCACTAGATTTAAAAGGGAGAAATTAAAATATAATATTAATTAAAGGGGCCAAACCCTTAAGTGTGTGTTATCTCCTATGGATGGCCGACCTCACATTAAATTAATATTTATCAAAGACAAGACCAACCTACTTTGAAAGGTGAAATTAAATATTTAAAATAAATTTTATGTCAAATCTTGGCTAACCTACTTTTGGTAAAGTGCATGATTTTGATATAAAAGTTAGAAAGAAAGTTCCTCAACACAAGATCATTTCTTTTAAGAGCAAAAATTAGGAGAGGAAGAGCAAATTTTCGAGGAGATTAATGGTAGTTTTATAGTAGACCTTCATGGAGATTTATTGTAGATTTATAGCAAAATTTCGAGAAGATTTATGGTAAGACTTTTAAGGAGATTTATAACAAACTTGCAAAATTGAAGCAAACCTAAGAGAAGAATTATAGCAAACATTGTGTCTAATTTGGATCAAACCTTTATGGGAGATTTATAGCAAATCATGAACGTGATTTAAGGAAGATTTATAGCAAATCTTGAAGGTGATTTAAGACAAATTTATAGTAGATCTTTCAAGTGATTTAAGGTAGATTTATAGCAGATCCTAAAAGTGATTTTATGGCAGATTTATAGAAGACTCTTTAAGCTGATTTATATCAAATTTCAAGAAAGATTTGAGTAGTTTTTGAGGAAGACAAAGACTTTGTTGTGATTGAGGTTAGTACCTTATATTGAAGAGATCGGGAAGTTGGTGCCTCTCAATAGAAGAGATTAGTGTTTCTTGCTAGGTTGGTGCTTAGTTGTGGGGATTGGTGCCTACAAAAGAAGTTTGTAAGAGAAGTAGGTTGGAGCTTAGAAAGAATATCTATATATATAAGCAATATTTTGCCATGGTTTTCTCCTGCAAGGGTTTCCACATAAATCATGTGTTCTTAATTGCTAAATCTTCCATACGTGTTATTAATGTGAATAATTAACTTTTAAAGTATTACTATTGTGATTGATTAAGTTGTGAAAAGTAAAAGATTGTTGTTATACTAATTCAATCCCCTTCTTAGTATAAGTGTGTGTTTCATCAAATTATTCTAGGATAATTTATGTTGGCATATTTTTCCTTCTACAAATCAAAAAACATATCCACAAAACAAACAAATTATTTTTCTTTATCTATTTTTTTCACTTCTTTTATTTTTAACTTTGGAGTTGATTTAACTAGCATTATATATTTATTCTATTATTACTTTTTATAAACAAAACTATTTTAAATATTAAAAAAACAATTGAATTGGTAAAAGAATTTATCTAATAATCTTTTACATTATAATTAAACTTTAAAATCAATATATTTATAAACATTATTCTTCAAAATAACCATTATAATATTTTTAAAATAAAATATTTACAAAACAAACAAATTATACTAATAAAAACTTTACATGTTATAAGTAACTTATTGATAGCAATTTCCAAGAATAATTAAATTTGCATGATTTTTACTTACACTATTCCATCATTCTTATTACTTCAAAAACGGCTTTGAAATTTATACTAATAACCGCCATTCAAACTCTTGTCTTATTTTTACGGATACACACTATTTTTAATATGAAATACCAAAATCATTTTTTTTATATAACTATTATATTAATTTATTAGTAATCCAAAAATTTCCCCTTTTAACTTGCATAATTGAATTGAATGCTACCATGGGAAATTTAAAAACAAGTATGTTAACTCAAATTCCAATTTTTTAATTTTTTTTATATTGACCGTAAGTTGATAAGATCGGCACATTACAACTGATAACAAAGATGGGTCGTGCAACGGCAAACAGAATACAAAAATATCAACCTCACATCACTGCAGACGGGATAAAAACGGTAATAACCAGAACAGAATGCACTAAACCAATTAAGTTCCAAGGTCCAAAACAGATTACGAAACAGCATAAGGAGCCACAAAAGCAGTTATATTTCAAATTCATCAACCACAGGCCACTCGATCTCCAGCAGTGGTACAAGCAATGCAGTTGACAGCATCCTAGTCATTCCTCAGATAATTCTAAATCTCAAGAGCGAGTGCTTAAATTCATTTGCTAAATACATGAAAACATATTGAAGAAAAGTGAAACATATAATGCTGAAATTCCATAAGCTCGATGGAAAACTAACTTTGATTTTTATCTGGCATAGGAGATAGCTCCAGTGATATTGGACAGTGATCACTTCCAAGGAATCCTGCCAAAGAGCACATTAATTGTCATACCAAACGATAAACCTTAAAACACAAGTAAATTCATTCCTACATTCTAACACTCGAAATCACTGGAAATAATTTACGTCACCTTCCATTTCAATGCCACGACCATGTATTTTGCTTGAGATAACACGATCTTTGAATTTATCTGACACTAAAAAATAGTCTATCCTCATCCGTTTGCCTCTATATCTGAAAAATATATAGGATTTCATTTTAACTAATTGGTCAAAACTTGGGGAAAAATAACTATTCTTCTCCATTACAATACGATTAACAGGTTCAAGGTGAGAAAAGCCCATTTCAAAGATTCTGGTTCTTTGCTATGGTTAATGAATGCTAGGCACTTCAGCAGGAACTCAAGCTTTGGCACTAATACTGGTAATTCTAAGATGGAGTTCAATGCAGATACCGAAGAGGGAGGGAAACATTTTTAAATGCATAGAAAACTTTGGGATGAAAGAGATATACTTTCCAACTGGGTTCCCTGACCATGTATAACCACAATCTGTTTCCTGTTCTTTATGGAGCCACCTGTACGTATCCAGCAGCTTCCCCCTGTGAGAACAAATGGTTAGCAAACAAAGATAATTTGTGTAAGGACAGTACAACAGAAGCAGAAAACTTTGTCAACTTGTCCAAACTAGTATAGCTTTCAATAATCCAAGAAAAGTAATTGAAGTACAACGACAAATAAAGAAACAAATCTATTTTAAGAAACTAGGAACAGAGGGTTCATTATAGTTTGACGTGCATCGTGGGTTATGGTGATTTACTCGAAAAGTGAGTATTTTATAAATTGTTTGTTGTACTACATTATTTTTCAGGCGTAAATTCATCTCAATTATGTGAGTCTCGCAAATGGGGCTGCTGTTGGAAATATAAATACAATTTGTGTATTTGGACATATTTGCCCAGTGAGGCAGAGGTGCAAAGCAAATATTTTAGTTTGTCGTAATCGTGGGGCTATTGCTCTAACACCCAATGACTTCCCATATGTCCTTTATGTTGTACCCAAAATAAATTTTTGACATTTTGTTTAAATTGAGCTAAATCATGTAAAATTGTTGTCAAAAGTATGTTTTAGGTCAAACCAAACATAGGATTTTTGTGGGTTTGTGTCAAGGAAGATGCTTGCAAATTTCTAAAAAATTGAAAATTAGGGGTTTCGAAACCCCTGTTTTTAGGAAAACCCTTGAAAATAGGACCTTCCCAGAAATGATTGAAAATGATTTTGATAGGATTAATCGACTTCACGATCACATTGGTCAAGTCAAAATCATCAAAAAGTATGTTTTACTCTGGTGGGTCTATTTTTATTTTTCAAAAAGCAAGCTAAGACTCCGCAACCATTAATGGCAAAATGGTCAATACCAGGTGGCAAAATCTAAGCCTCAACAACTTCAACAAAGAATCCATGGCGGACATGCTGAAAGAGATGCTCTGCAATGGAGGGGATTTTTCAAAAGTGAAATTGCTAAAATTGGCTAAGTCTGGAGAATGCACGCCTTGCTACCAAGAGGAGGCTGAGAAGTCAAATGCCTTAGTCATTTTTCCAACACCCGTACACACAACACGATGAAGGTGATTGCTTGGATGCACGTGTCCGTGTCATCTACAACAATGATCAAATCAGTCACGATGCATGGCAAGCGTGAAGCATGAAGAAATAAAGATTTTCAATGGAAATGATCAAACTGCAAGCTACCCTTGAATTCCAAAGGTCAAATGCAATCATCAACTTTCACCAAGGCAGTCATCTCTCCCATGTTTTTGCTAGCTTTCCAACGCATCGTCAAGCGAGATCACCTGATTCATCAATCATCGACAAATGTCAACAAAGTCAGAAGATGCTGAAAACAATTACTATAAAAAATGGCAGTCACACATGGGAAAAAGCGCCCCTGCTGATTAGGGGCACCCTTGAATTAGAGGATCTAGATGTCAGTTTCTGAGAAAACTTGTCTTCAGGCAATCTCTCCGACACTAGCTCAGCTTCGCAATGAACCTGTTCGTCAGCCAGTGAGACATATCAGACGACAACAACTGTTGATTGATAGAGCATGCAAATTGGAGGGTAAATTAGTGCACTTCAAGGCAAAAGTGCCGCTACTGGCCAGGGGCGCCCTTCTTTTGAGTCACCTGAAGAGGTTTTCAACCACTGTTGGATGCATGGCATCTGCACATCTCTCTCTTAGCTTCACGATCAATCCAGCTATGCGTCCATAGGACCTATCAAGCAACCAGAGGAAGAGATCAAGCAGAAAACACCTAACGGTGAAAGCTGAAGGAAGAATGCCAAGAAATTGGCTAAGTGTTGGTCAAAAGAGCCCTTGCTAAAGAAAGGCGCCCATCTTTTTGGGCAATTAGATGCTATCTGCAAGCTTGGTGACCTCCAGCATGACCTCCGTGTTGATCAATCTCAACAACGACACCGTTAGTGAAGACATCAGACAAATCCAACACCTAACGACAAAGATCAAGCTGAGGTAGTTCGTGAAAGTTTGCAACATGAAAATAACTGGTCAAAAGGTCAAAGGCGCCCCTACAAGCCAGGAGCGCCCATGCTTTTGAGGCACTTAAACCAACTTTCATGGTCTATGAAGCCAGTCATCCTGTCTGGGACAGAGTTGGTGTCATGTCCCCTTCAAAGGATTAATACTCTGCAGGACGTGATTGGCCTATCACACTTAATTCCCTGAGGGTCGACATTGTTTGACAGAGGGTCACTTCGAGCTTGGCCTGCCTTCCGGCCAGTGTGAGATTGATCGCTGGTCTTCGCTCGACTCATTCGAGGCTTTTGCGAATTGCTATTTTTAGCCCTCATGTGCGCTAGGGACCCCTAGTTTTTAGCAAAGAGAGGGCTTCTACGGGCATCCGTAATCACTGTAGTTCGTCAAAGATCGTACTCCATCGTGAATCGTAGGAGTATCGAGGAAAATATTAATATTTAATTATATTGATTAAATATTAATTATTTAATGTTTATAATATAAAGTTATAATTTAAAATTATAACTTAAGTGATTGCCTTGAGGGGTGCGCCCATCATCAGAAGGGGGCCAAAAGTGACTATTAAAATATTATAAAATATTTAACGGAGACTATGGAGTAACTGAAAGATTAAAAGTTAAATATTTTATTAAAAATCCTATTCTTGAGGAAATCGCACTTTTCAGCTTATTAGTGGATTTGCCTTGGTTTTGGAGCCATTTATGTGATTATTGGATTTTGAGAACTGATCAAATTGATCTGAGCACAGACTTTAGGGTTTGAACTCGACTTCCTTGGGGAACGAGCCATCTCCAGCGGAAAGCAATTCAAAGAGTGTGAAATATCACTTGATCTATTGCCAGCAGAGGTTTTCTCATACAGAGGAAATCACAGAACTTCAGAGAAATTAATATCTTCAGAGGTTTATTCAGTTGTTTGCAGTCAGAGCATTTCATTCATTGAGGCGTCCATTTTCAAGAGATTCAGAGGGTTTAGAAGGCGGCATAAGTTTATTAATTTATTATTCTTGCTGAAGCCGTACTGTACCTGGCCGTACCTTTGTCAGGGCCGTACCATCTTGCTGGAGCCGTTTTTTGCTTAGAGGGTGAAACGCCTTTCTTATTGACTTCCTATCATCTCCAGTAGTGGCGCATATCTTTGGAGCATCATCAGGCATCATCAAACGGAAGGATAGAAGATCATTAATTGCAGCCGTACAATTTCTGTACTTCAGCTGTAGCAGCAAATACCAGGTTTTTACTTCAATAAAATATTGTTATTCTTTGATGCATGTTCCAGATCTTAATGTATTGTTGCCAGTTGAACAAATAAAAGCAACGCCTTCATTCTACAGTGTATTTTCTTTGCATATGGAAGATCTATCATTTTCATAGAAATTTATTATTATTTTTCAAGCAAGCCGTACTTTCCATTTATTGTCAAAGACCCAAAAATTGCAAAAAAATCACAAAACATCAAAACGCCGAAAAACTCAAAAACACAAATGATTCAAGGTCGTGGGAAACTAGGGTTTCATAAAGGGTATCGAGCTAAATCCTCGCCATCCTTAGGGGTTTAGCCATCACATGTACCAGAGGAATTCTGGATATACGTGCATTATGTACACGAGATCGCGCCTTGATTGAAAGGCAACGATAGCTGGAGCAAGACAAATGATATCATGTATCGAAGGAAATGACAGGTCGAGAGATCGCATTATGCCTAGGACAGAGATCCCACGTATCACCGTGGATCGTGATGGATGTCGAGGTCTTGCTTGCACTCAGGGATATACGTGCAGGTCAGCGACCGTCGACTGAGGTATTGCAGCAGTTGACAATGGCACTACAGAGATTGGGTACTCCGAGGAGACCGTCACCACATCGTGACGACGACAGGAGTGAGGCAGGGTCACGGAGAGCTCCTAGGACAGTGTCCCGGACAGCAGATAGGCCTACTAGGCCTACTTTCACGAGACAGGAGCCCGATGAGGCTATACCAGGTGATGAGCACGAGGATCTGTTTGCTGATAACCTTATGGCAGCAAACGAGGAGTGGGAGTTGATACCTCTTGCAGTCAGAGAACGGATCTCTTTTGACTGTTTTGTTACACAGAGGCGAGAACATAACAGGGCTCGACAGGATTGGAGACTCCCATTGAATAATTCAAACATGCAACCACAGCTTAATCCGGTGATGTTTGATGGTAGCGGAAGATGATGTTCTGCTTGGATTAGCGCTCGACATTCCTCACTTTGCGTCCGGCGTATGAGAGACGCTATTAGATATGCTACACTGCACCTCGAGGGAGTAGCATACGACTGGTGGCACCACGGCATGGTGACCTTACAGCACGACAGGATTACTACCTACCAGGAGTTCGTGGATAGATTGGTAGAGAGGTTTGACCGGAAGGATCCGGAAACCTACTTCAGAGACTTAGCACAGTTGAGGCAGAGTGGCAGTCTCGAGACATATATCAGTGATTTTCAGAGGCTATCCGTCATGGTTCCGAGCATATCTGAGAGGCGGTTGGTAGTTCTTTTCATGGAGGGTTTGACCGAGCCACTGAGAGGCTGGATCAAAGCCTTTGATCCTCCATCATTACAGGAGGTGATGAAGAAAGCACGTAACATGGAGTTCGCAGCCCTGACAAATAAATTTAACTCCAGAGGTTCTTCATCGTTCAGAGATAACAAGGGCTTCAATAAAAACAAGGATAAATCTGATTATAACAAAGACAAATCAGATTATAAAAATGATTCAAAAGGAAAATCAGCGTTCCCACCTTTGGATCGTGAGGCCCTAAATGACCTTTGCAGGAAGAAGCTTTGCTTCTACTGCAAGGGACCATATGATGCCAGTCACGATTGTCCTCTAAGACCTAAGGGCAAGGCAAATTGTGTGATGTGGGCATATTACGAGGACTCAGAATCAGAAAATTCTGATCAGCCAGAGCATACAGATGATTCAGAGTCAGAGGCTCCAGAGCCGAGAGCAGAGATAGAGCCCGAGCTTCAGGTACAGGAGGCCCGTTTGTCTAGCATCCAGCAGGAGGGTTCTTTCAGGCTTCGAGGTGTATTAGCAGGACAGAGGGTCATTACCCTATTGGATACAGGAGCCACACATAACTTTATAGATGCTAGATTCGTTGAGAAACGAGGGCTTATCACTGAGGATTTCGAGGGCATCAGAGTCAAAGTGGCAGATGGATACACTTTGAGATGTGAGCGCATGATTAGAGATCTCCCCTTACGCTTGAACAATTATGAGTTCAAGGCAGATTATTACGTTGTTAGTATGGGAGACATTGATTTAGTCCTGGGAATGAAGTGGTTACACTCATTGGAGGAGGTCACACTTCGTCTTAAGGACATGGAGATTCGTTTTGAGGTCGACGGGAAGACACACATACTCAAGGCAATACGGGACAGCGACCTTAAAACAATTTCTTTTCGCCGAATGGAGCGGCTCATGCGTCATGATATGGTAGAGTGGGCTGCAGAGTGTCATTTAGCACCTTTACAGGAGGGACAGCAAAAGACAGATTATCATCCTGACATTCAGAAGTTGAGAGTCAAGCATGACAAGGTGTTCAGTGATATTCCGCCAGGTAGACCTCCAGACAGAGGGATAGAGCACATCATTGAGCTCGAGGAGGGTGCGAAACCCGTTATGATAACTCCTTACAGGCATCCTAAAAGATTAAAGGATGAGATCGAGAAGACAATAAAGGAGTTACTTGCTATGGGTCACATTAGACCAAGCAAATCACCGTTCGCTTCTTCTGTTGTATTGGTGAAGAAGAAGGATGGAACGTTGCGCATGTGCATTGATTACAGGGTCCTGAATAAGAGGACAATTAAAAATAGATACCCGATACCGAGGATAGATGAGCTTATTGATGAGCTCCATGGGGCATGTTATTTTACTAAAATTGATTTATGGTCGGGTTATCATCAGATCAGAGTCCGTGAGCAGGACATAGAGAAGACAGCCTTCAGATGTCATCGTGGGCACTTCGAGTTCGTAGTGATGCCATTTTGGAGTTCACTGCGCCAGCCACCTTCGGTCGATGAGCAGAATTTCATGTGCATTCTTTGAGGAGGTTCAATGTTGGTCTTTTGATGACAATACGATATACGGTCAGGACTTGGCGAGGAGCACATGGCATTTGAGCGATGTTGAGCATCTTGGAGAGAGAGTCCTTATGCGCCAAGGAATCCAAGTGTATTTAGAATGACCAAGTATTATATCTGTCATATTATCGGTCACCGGATAGATGCGCATGGATCTGAAAAGATCCGGCGCCATTGTTGATTGGCCCACACCGGCAAACCTGACGCAGTTGAGAGGGTTTCTCGGGTTGTGTGGATTCTACCGTAGGTTCGTGAATGGCTATTCACGACATGCAGCCCCGATGACAGATTTGATGAAGAAGGGGGCGTTTGTTTGGACTTCTGAGGCACAGGAGTGTTTTGTGAAGTTCAAGGAGTTGATGACCACTTGCCCTGTTTTGGCACTACCCGACTTTACGAAGCCGTTTGAGCTTCAATGTGATGCATCAGGTGAGGGCATTGGTGCGGTGCTTATGCAGGACAAGCACCCAATAGTATATGAGAGCCGCAAGCTTAGAGGGCCTGAGAGATTATACAGTATATATGATAAGGAGATGCTCGCGATTATGCATGCTTTGGCAAAATTTAGACAATACCTTGTTGGCAGCAAATTTTGCATCAAGACTGATCATAACAGTCTGAGACACTTCTTGGGGCAGCGAGATCTCAATGACAGACAGCAGAAGTGGGTCAGTAAAAGGCTGAGCTTATGAGCTTTGATATTTCATATATCAAGGGACCGCGAAACGTGATGGCGGATGCACTACGTGAAACGTACTTGAAGCACTATGGTTCCCAGGATTTGAGGAGGATTGGAGGCATATGATAGTGGCGGTATGCCAGGATAGTTGGGCCTCATTGTTGAGGGATCCAGCCCCGATTCGATGCAGTACACACTTGTGAATGACTTGATCATTTACAAGCACAGAATATTCCTGATTCCCGGTTCAGAGGTGAAGAACATGGTTATGCGAGCCTTTCATGACATCCCTACAGCAGGACATCCCGGATACTTCAAGACT
>VDFB02072851.1:17458-27930 GCA_007258455.2 Sequoia sempervirens
AATTGCTATTTTTAGCAGTTCCTGGCAGGCAGTGTGGGACCCCTGCTATTTTTAGCAGTAGGGCTTTGGCGGCATCCGGAATCACTTCAGAGTTCGTCAACATCAGACGGATCAGGAATCAGAGGAGTAATGAGGAAAATATTAATATTTAATTATATTGATTAAATATTAATTATTTAATGTTTATAATATAAAGTTATAATTTAAAATTATAACTTAAGTGATTGCCTTGAAGGGTGCGCCCATCATCAGAAGGGGGCCAAAAAGTGACTATTAAAATATTATAAAATATTTAACGGAGACTATGGAGTAACTGAAAGATTAAAAGTTAAATATTTTATTAAAACCCTATTCTTGAGGAAATCGCACTTTTCAGCTTATTAGTGGATTTGCCTTGGTTTTTGAGCCATGATGAGATTATTGAATTTTGAGAACTGATCATATCGATCTGAGCACAGACTTTAGGGTTTGAACTCAACTTCCTTGGGGAACGAGCCATCTCCAGCGGAAAGCAATTCAGAGAGTGTGAAATATCACTTGATCTATTGCCAGCAGAGGTTTTCTCATACAGAGGAAATCACAGAACTTCAGAGAAATTAATATCTTCAGAGGTTTATTCAGTTGTTTGCAGTCAGAGCATTTCATTCATTGAGGCGTCCATTTTCAAGAGATTCAGAGGGTTTAGAAGGCGGCATAAGTTTATTAATTTATTATTCTTGCTGAAGCCGTACTGTACCTGGCCGTACCTTTGTCAGGGCCGTACCATCTTGCTGGAGCCGTTTTTTGCTTAGAGGGTGAAACGCCTTTCTTATTGACTTCCTATCATCTCCAGTAGTGGCGCATATCTTTGGAGCATCATCAGGCATCATCAAACGGAAGGATAGAAGATCATTAATTGCAGCCGTACAATTTCTGTACTTCAGCTGTAGCAGCAAATACCAGGTTTTTACTTCAATAAAATATTGTTATTCTTTGATGCATGTTCCAGATCTTAATGTATTGTTGCCAGTTGAACAAATAAAAGCAACGCCTTCATTCTACAGTGTATTTTCTTTGCATATGGAAGATCTATCATTTTCATAGAAATTTATTATTATTTTTCAAGCAAGCCGTACTTTCCATTTATTGTCAAAGACCCAAAAATTGCAAAAAAATCACAAAACATCAAAAACGTCGGAAAAACTCAAAACACAGTCGATTCGAGAAAGGGGAAACTAGGGTTTCTACGGTTGTTATCCATCCCATGCAAAGCAAGGTCATCGGACTTATCAGTCAACAATGATCTTAGATCAGAAGATGGAGGGTCAAAATGGAGGAATTGAAGAACACTCAAAGAAAATTGACTAAGTTTGAAGCTAAAACCGCCCCTGCTGGGAAAAGGCGCCCTTGAATTTGAAGCATCAGTGTAGTACCCCTCCATTTTGCTTGTGTTTTCTGTTAGCATATTTTCACACTGTTAGACTTTGGTACTTTGGTTTGGATATTTTGATCGCTGATTTTGAGCGACAGTGGATTCATTTTGTGATATGATGATACATTGTATGGTGATAATTGATTTCTGACATGCTTTGTGATAGCGTAGATATTTCCTTCAGATGTTATTGCTATATATATGTTTATGATGGACTAACTGTTATTTAATTGTTAGTATGATGTGACGTGTATTGGTGTGGAGAACGGAGTTGCATCACTCCCTTGCGAGTGCCCTGTGATTTCCGTGATTTTCTCCACGCGGTGTGTTTGTATAATGGATTATATATAGATGCATGTCATTTGTGTGATTGCAGGATTGCAGGTACATGACACCGACTCCACCTGGTTACTCAGGTCTGAGTATGCTAAGACTCAACGGAAATGTTGATTGGGAGGTAGTAACATGGTTTATCCTGGTCTAGTCTTAAACCCAGTCACAGTATATTGTCAGTTTTAGTTTGGAGTCTTTGGTGGTCTTGTTTGTCCCTGATTGGATTATTTGTTTTGAAAGAAAATTTTTGTCAATTTATGATAGTTTGTTATTCTTTAATTTACTGTTGATCTAAATTAATTTTAAATGTTAAAAGTAAGTTTTACATTTTATTTAATTAATTAATTAGTTTGTTTGGTTAAGTAATTTGATCATTGCGATTAAATTATTTAATTAAATAGATTAATTAATTAAATTAAAGTTACCTTTATTATGTGAATAGATTTAAATTTTAAATTGGTTGATATGTGGAAATGGTATTTTAGTTGATAAATAAATTAATTAAAGAAAAGGGAAATTTGTATTTTGAAAATTGAAATTTTAAATTCTTTAAAAAGACATTCAATTTTTGATAAGGAAGAAATGAATGATTGCCGTGAGGTTGTTGAAAGATTTTTGTTTCTTCTCGACATGTGTGCTAGTTGAATTAATTGCCTTTTTGGTTGAGGATTTTCTCGGATGTTATCTGGGATTTGAGGAAATATAGAGGATTACCTTTTCTTCACGGGAAATGAAAGATTAGTGCTCTGTTAAAAAAAAAAAAATTGTTTTTTTTGCTTTGTGTGTTGTTGGATATTTCTGGAAGTTCTCTGATTGAGATTTTGGCATATTTGGGATTTTGTGTTCGGGAAGGGCTTTGGAAGCTACAGGCAAAGCTACTCTTCACCATACAAGTTTCTAAAGTTACAGGAAAACAGGTATTTCCCTTGTGTTTTTAATTTATTTGCTTTTGAAAGGAATGTCTGTGAAAA
This sequence comes from Sequoia sempervirens, assembly GCA_007258455.2. Taxonomy (NCBI): domain Eukaryota; kingdom Viridiplantae; phylum Streptophyta; class Pinopsida; order Cupressales; family Cupressaceae; genus Sequoia; species Sequoia sempervirens. The sequence goes on from VDFB02072851.1 coordinate 20,174, forward strand.
GAAATTCTACTTTGTTAAAAATCCTTGTTCTCGGAAAAAATTGTTTACTGTATTCTTTCTGTAAGATTTGTTGATTTATGTATATATTTCAAGAAATCATGGATTTGTAGAGAAAACAGTGAAAATGAAAAAAAACTCAAAATAAAACTTTTGTAGCTTTCTCTCTGTAGAAAATATTTGTGTTAAATTTGTGAAGGGAAATTGTTTAAATGGGAAAATGAATTTGAAACCTCTGGGGTAAATTAGTATCTGATTGGAAATTCTTGTGCGTATTTTCCATTAAAACCCTGTTGAAATTTTACTATTTCCCCCATAAGAAAACCCTGTAGAAATTTCTTTATTTTTCCATAGGAAACCCTGTGAATTTGTATATATACATATATTATATACATATATATTATCATATATAAATTGGATTGTGAGAAATTCTTTTTGAAAAAATTTCGTACAGGCGGATTTGGAGTTTCATTTTAAAATAAACGGAATTTATCAAATTGCTGTCCGTTTTTTATTACATACGAATTTATTTATTTTTAATAAAAATGCGTATTAAAATGTTAGAGCCGAAGCTTTGTGGGGCGGGGCTACCCGCGGCTGACCCCACAAGGGGACGGCAGCGAGGGCCGAGCCCAGCGCCGCCCTCGCGGGCAGCACTCGGCTTAGCCGCCGTGGCCGAGCCCTGTGGGGCAGGCTGCGAAGGCAGCCCTACCCACAACGCGGCCTGTGCTGGGTTAGGGAATAAAGCCCTAACTATTAATTTGAATGTCATGCGAATTTTTAAATATATGTTTTATTTTATAATCTTTAGCATTAATAATTATATTTTGTATAATTATTATATATATATTTTATATATTAATAATATAATATATATTATATATATTACTTATAATTATATATTTATTTAATGTTAAGAAAATTTGGAAATATATTTGTGGCATTAATGAGATATTTAATAATTAATTTATTATGATAAGTTATTTTTTTAAAATTAAATTAATATTCTTGAATTTATAAAGATCACGTTTTAATGTGTGGTTATGTTATTGAGCAAAGTATAGATTTGATTTTCGTATTGAATGGAAGATAAATTAACTCTAGATGATTAGTTTTGTACATCATATTTTGATTGATTGGATTTAGTAAATCCTAATGTAAACTCTTTATTTTTCAATTTGCTTTAAATCATGTTTCTTTATTGGGCAAATTGGGAATGTCTTAGATGAACAAGTCTTCCAGACAAGTTGTATAACGTGGGGGTTGTGATTGTTTAAGTAGAATTCTTGTGTTGACTAAGGTTGTGTACGTGGTTTTGCATGGTGTTTAGACACCTGATTTTATGAACATAGACATTGATGTTCGTTATGAAAAGCGTAGAATTATATGTTGTATTTTTGTACACCTTGTTTACCTTAGTCAGGGAAACTTAGATTCCTTTGTTATGTTTAGGGGAGTGGCTCTGTGTGAGGGCCGGCACACAAAGTGGTGCCAGGGTAACTTACAAAGAGTTAGTAATCAGTGAAAATTAAACAACATAGTAGTTAGTTTAAAATCTTTAATTTGATTATTATGCCTCACTTATAGACTCAAGAGCTAGTTCAGTCTTGAGTATATGATGAGAAGGCCTGGAATGGCAAATCAATGTCTTGTTACTTTAAAAGATATTCGATTCCGCAATAGTTTGCAAATGGGGCCGGGTTTCGTAAGAGGTTACCAGGGTAACCCAAGTTGGGGGCCAGAACCTAGGAAGAAACACCAAGGTAACCTTTGCAACGTTGTGATGACACTCCACCTAAAATAACAATTTACCTTGTGTACTTAGCACATTTGATTGTCTTAATTCTGGAAGCAATGTAACCATCAGTTAGTTATGTACTTGTGTCTAGGGTGAATAGGTTAAGTCTAGGTAACCTTATTACTATCTCCTAGCACGGGGGGTGGACCTACGGGTACCACATGGTTGGGTGGAACGTGCACCTTACTCCGTTGGGTCCCCAGTTTATGATCATGGCAACGAGAGCTTCATGGATGGAGAGCTCGTACTTGGATAAATGTGTACTTCCTTTATTGCATCATTGAAAATCTTGTATTTGAAACATCCCTCAATTGTTTATGAGGTGAACATTTGTAAAATGTAATTGTAATCTATTATTTAATCTACCTCATCTAAAGAATGAGTATTGTAATGTTATTTCAAATGCAATGTAAGAATCTTATTTGTACTTTATACTATCATAAATGGAATTCAAATGTTATGCAATGTTTACTTTTTAGTTTATGTTAATTAAATCTGTGCAATGCTAAATACTAAAGTCGTCTATGGAATCTCAAGTAGTGTGACGTCGCGTAACTTAGAGAATGTATGCAACTAATTAAGTTAATATTATTACTTTAAAAAAAAAATTATTTCACTTTTATAGACAATTGCAACATTCCTTAGGTTATAAGATGGGGCATTACAATCAGATTCAGGGTTTTAGCTTTGCAGCTCCCAAGCACACTTCATCAAAGTTGTCCCATCTTAGCAGTGTATCTATTAGCAATAGCTTAGTATCAACGAAGCGACTAGGAACAAGGATTCGATGGAGGCACTTCACCATGAAAAAATAGTGAAAATAACTTCAACTCCTCAAAAAAGATGCCTAAAAGTCAAAGCAAGATATGTTGATTGGAGTTGGAGATCTTGAAGGCTTTTCATGTCTAAAAGTCCCTAAATCAGTGGAAATCACTCCCGGGAACTCTAGATCAAGCCAAATCACTCCTCAATCATGAGTTGGCACCCAAATTTGATGCATTCAAACTTCAATCATTACACATCAAGCCTAGGAGTCATATTTCATTATCTTTCTTTGCAGGTTGAAGGATAAAACAACAATTTGCTCTCCAAGACATCTTTTCAAGATCTGACAGAGGGGTTTTCACTGTTCATATTTTTGAAGAATAGTTACACAGAAGGATAATTTCTTAGAGGTTGGATCCAAAGGTATCATTTTTCCAGAAAGGCAGTTGATAACTTCCAATCTCCTTCTTGTCCTTTTCCTCTCTTGTCTTAAATCTTCTTGCATGTCCAAGAAAACAACAGATAATCACAGATCTGACCAACTGGGTACGATCAGCATAGCATATTCAACAAAACCCACATGCCAGATTTTACCAGAAAAAGTTGCCCTACTGCCCCTATTTTTTAGGGTTTCCGAAAAAAGTCACAATTTCAAAAATCAGACAAACTGGGTTGTTTCAGTTTTGAAGCGCCAACAATACCCATGTGTCATATTTTTCTGGGAAAAATAAGCCTTTGCTGCCTCTGAAACCTCTACCCTGAAGGGCTCTTGCATGTACAAGGAAAAGTGATTTTTTGGGATTTTTGACATTCTAGGTCCATTTAGAAAATTATTCTAAGTAAAACCCACATCTCAAATTTTTTCATAAAAATTACCCCTTGGCAGAGTATTTTTAGCAGTTGTAGAAAAAGTTGTCTGAACATATCTGTGTTTACAGTCAACAATCAAGTTTTTCAAAATATAGTACTCTCAAGTTGAAATCAAGATCAAAATGGTCCTACTTCACGACTTTCTAAAAACACTCAACACGGACATGCATCAGGTGAAGCCTATAGTCAAGATGGACGCCTTGGAAGGCATAAATGACATCACCGTTCAATGGATAGCCAAATGCGGAAGGTAGTCATTCCAAACACAGAGCCGCCACCAGTTACTACCACACAACCTTCCACATTCCATGTCAACAAGGCTGGATGACGCAGCTACAAAGAAGATCGAATATCAAAAGCAGTTTGCAAGAGGCAGAAGAAGTCAACGCCTGGTTAGAAGAACTGTTGACTAGAGGTGGTGAGGTGTAAAGCACCCACCTAGTGTTAAATTTAATGATCAGATTTAATGCACAAAATTTAACTCAAAATCAGACAATAAGAATAGAGCAGATACCCTGGGAAAACCCTCCTCTTGAGGGAGAAAAACCCAACAACAATATATCACTTATATATTGAATCTCAATGAGAAACACTTTTACAATAATGGCCAATAATAAAGCCAAGATAATGCACCACAAGCTGATGCTATCACACATCTAATCACATGTAATATGCTAATGATGAACTACAACCTTTATCAATATTGAACTGCCCTTATGATTAACTCGCACTTGAGACAACTGGAATGCAATGAGGAAATGTAATGAATGAATGATGAACAAATGAGAAGTATCAAACATATATACAAGTGAGAGGAAGGGTCGTGTCTCTCCAAGACAAGTCGGCCTGAATAGAAGGATGAGTCTCATCAATAAAACATAACCAATCGCAACTCTTCAAGGGTCAGCCTCATAGAAAATCGTGCCTCCTCAATGAATGATGTGCCTCTTGAATTCACGCCTCAAGGTGAAGAGATGTCGTCCTTGATGAAGTGACGACTTTCCAATAACAAATATTAAATCTCATTTAATGAAAGACATGACTCTTAAAATGTCTTAAGTTGGCCCAAAAGGAAGAATATAAATATAATTTAAATAGTCGTTAGGCTATATTTCAATTATCTTCATACACGATTTTGGAAGAAGCAGCCCATCGCTGCTAGAACATCAACACTCCCTCTCAGCGAGGGATGATACTTCCAACTGCACAAGACATGTCACCTCATCGTGATATTAGATATCACCTCAACATGATATCAACCATAATGGCTACAACCATGTATGGTATGTACAAGTGTTCATAACTTGCATGATGTTGTCACCTCAACATGACTTTCACCATGGCTCTCCCAGAGGGTGAAACACGAGTACAAAAGTCATCACGAACTCTCTCACGTGATGATGTCATGGAGTCACACACATGACATCCACCATGGCTCTCCAAGAGGGTGTAATCAAGGGATTACGCCTCGAACTTCTCTCACAGAGAAGAACTCATTAATCAAGGGATTTCACCTCGAACTTCTCTCACAAAGAAGAACTCATTACTCAAGGAATTTCACCTCGAACATCTCTTCACATAGAAGAACTCATTACAGGCTATCACTGATACTGAGACTCTTACTCAATTAATGCTGGATTCTCCACCATACCAAGTTTACCTCGAAAGTACACAAACTTTATTCTGGAGAGGGGCTTGGTGAGAATGTCTGTCGTCTGCTCATCAGTGCTAATATACTTCAACTGTGTAGCCTTCCTCAATACCATATATCTGATATAGTGGTATTTGATCTCAACATACTTGGTTCTGTCATGAAACATAGGATTGACAGAAAGCTTCACACAACTCTAGTTATCACAATGAATGATAGTAGGCTCCATTGATTGTCCAAACAATCCTGCAAGGAGCTTACGAAGCCACACTACTTCTCGAGTTGCCATACAAGCTGCAATATATTCTCATCACGTATCTCACTGCCACAGATGATCAAGGCTCTTGCTTCTAATTAAGAAATCATAAGCATCCCAAAACCAAAGCAACATCTAGAGGTGTCACTGACACCCAGATAGACACCAAGATCAATGAGATCCAGATGATGACCACTTGACATGAATTGTCTAACAGGCCTGACACTGATATTTAATGATGACTGACATCAGGATCCACCAAGTTTGAACTAGCTGCAACCTCCTTCAATTTATGTAGGTTGGTCTCCATAGGTGTAGACATGGATTTGCAATTCATCATACCAAACCTCTTTAAGTATATCAATGGTGTAATTCCCTTGACTTAGAATAATCTCATCTGGTTTCTGCCAGACTTCTAAGCCAAGGAAGTAATGCATAAGTGTTGGAAATGTTGTCATTGATGTCAAAAGCATATGAACAAGATTTCATGAACAAATTTATGAGGAGATTGTGAGTAAATTTATGAAAGTTTATGAACAAACTTTAGGAGGAATTGTGAGACATCTTTTGTGAAGATATTGTATATATCATTTGTTGAAAGAGAGAATGACTATATGAATAGAAGAACAAAAGTATATTTTGTGTGAGAGGCAACATACATCACAAAGGGGAATTAAGTTAAAGTAAGGAAGCAGATCAATTGAGAAGATATTGTATATATCATTCTGAAAGTAAGGAAGATTATGATATTGTATATATCATATGGAAAGTATCATATATACAGAGCAGCAATTATTCAATAGTATGTTTAGAGCAGCAATTATCATAAGGGTTAAGTACAAAAGCAGCAATTAAAGATATATTATTAAATTAAAAAGACAAAAAAAGAGAGAAGGCAGCAATTAAATTTTAAAAGGAATAAAACAAAATCAAATAAAGACAAAACAACCGTGTGACTAAGCTGCTGTGTATGAAGTGCAGAAAAAGACAAACTTCAAATATCTGACGTAGGAAGAAAAACCAAAAATCTGAAGGAGATTACATTAATAGAAAAGGAGCACATAAGACAAAACCACAAAAAGACAAACTAAGCATAAGACAAAAATGATTTATACGTGGCATAGACTAAGCTGTTGGTAAATGACAAGAACATTTCTTAAAGCAATTACTTTATGATATAAAGCATACCATTAAGTGGTGCGATTCACTTCCTAAAAGAAGCGCTTCACTAAGAGGCAATTAGTGACTTCAATTTTATTAAACAAATAAAAACAGAAGGTTGTGATCCGTATTGGTGCGACTCCTTGAAGATGTGTGTTTTAAATATGAAATGATCCGATTTCCTTAAAGATGTTAGATTCATTAAAAAGTTAAAGTGGGACGATTTGTGAAATCTGAAATGGTGTGAAGGAAAAACTAAATCATATTTCTCAAAGATTAAAATCTGAAGTGATGTGATTCAAAGCATAAATGAAATGGTGCGATCTTTTACAAAGGACATGTTCCTTCACAAAGATTGCAATCCTTGAGATCAATATATATTTGATTCAAATTCAGATTTGAAAACTGTGTGGTAGTGTAAGTGAGTTGTCAAAATCTGAAGTCTCATCTTCTTGTGTAAGCTAAGTGTGAGATCATTCATCACCAAGGCAAATTGGAGGATGGGGATAGTGCAGGTCAGATTGAAGGCATCATCTTGCAGCCATCAAGTCAAAGTTGGTGCCCTGCATTAGGAGTTGGTGCCTACTAAATAGTTAAAGAGGTTTGGGTGTCCCTTGTAGATTGCAGTCTACTAAATCATCTCTCTTGTAAGTCAAGTAGGTTGGTGCCTACTTAAAAAAAAAAATCTTTTTATTTCAATAAAGTTGTATCAACTTGTGTAAATTGGTTCATATCAATAAGTTAATGTTGATGAAAGTTTAAGTGTGTGTAGAAAGCTAAAAAGGTGAAAAATTAGTATTGATTTACTGATTCACACCCCTCCCCTCCTCTCAGTAAATCTTTTGTGCTCTTCAATTGGTATCAAAGCCAAGTTCTTCTTGAAAGCCTAACCGCTTGAAGGAGATCCTTAAGAGCACATATGGCAGATCATAACAATACAGTGAAAGCACCCATCTTTGATGATACTAATTATTTATTTTGGAGTATCAAGATGGAAGCATATTTGAATGCACTTGGATTTGATGTGTGGCAATTTGTTGTTGATGGGTATACACCTCCATCAACCCCTCATACGGATCAAGCCGGGAAAAGAGAAGTGAAAACAATGCAAAAGCTAAGCATGCTCTTCTTTGCAGCCTAACAGATTCTGAATTTACAAAGGTCATGAGGTGCAAATCAGCAAAAGAAATTTGGGACAAACTTCAAAACATCTATGAAGGAGATGCAAAAGTTAAGAAGACAAAGTTGCAAACTCATCG
>VDFB02072852.1:0-30775 GCA_007258455.2 Sequoia sempervirens
AAGTGTTGTGAAATGGAAGCTTAAGGGGTGGAATGTTCCCATCATAAGTTAAATGCTTGAGAAATTTTCTAAGTCAAAGAAAACTTGAAGCTCCCCCCCTAATATGCGCCCATCAAGGTGAGGTAGCTGGAAAAGTTTCTAAGTGTTGAGAAACTGAAGCTCCACCCCCTAAATGTGCCCAACTTGGAGGGTGATGGAGAAATTTGTCTAAGTAATGGAAAATTCCCTGACACCCCTAAAATGCGCCCAAACTTGCAGAAGAGACATGAAAATTTCTCTAAGTGTTAGGAATTGGCAGTGGACCCTCCAAAATGCACCCATGATGAGGCAAGGTGATGAAATTTGTTTAAGTGATAAGAAACTGCCAGGACCACCTTGAAAATGCGCCCTAGGCAGATGAGGAGGTATAAAATTTTGTCTAAGGCATGAAAGCTGGAAGCCACCTCATGGAAATGCGCCCTAGCAAGGAGTTGACTTGGAAAAAGTTTCTAAGTCATGAGAAATTCCTCCACCACCTAGCAAATGCGCCCTTGGCATCTTGGAGAAGTTGAAAATATTCTAAGTTAATGAAAATTGCCTGACACCCTTCAATATGTGCCCATCTTGGAGGGAAGGTTTGGAAAAGTTTCTAAGTTAGAAGATGGCATGACCCCCTCCAATATGCGCCCAGCATGAGACTCCTTCAAATGCGCCCTCAAGAGATGCAAATAATTTCTAAGTGTTGCAAAATGGAAGTTGACCCTCCCAAATGCGCCCAAGTTGGGAAGGCATGCAAGAGATTTTTCTAAGTGTTTGAGAGTTTCCTCACAGACCCCCAAATGCTCCCATGTTGAGGAGAGGATGGTGAAAATTTTCTAAGGCATAAACATGGAAGAACTAGGGGCAAAATGCGCCCTAAGAGGAGTAAGTCATGAGAAATTTTCTAAAGCGTTGAAACCTGCCTGACCCCCCCTTCAAATGCGCCCAAGTCATCAAGGTGATGTGCAAATTTTCTAAGTGACAAAACAGGAGAAGTACGCCCAAAGGAGAAGTAAGAATGAACTTTAGTGGAAAATATTTTTCAAAGGTGGAAAATAAAGAATTAAATGTACCCCTTCACATGTATACACATGAATAATATAGTTGGAAAAATATTTTTTGAGGGGAGATCTTTTTGTGGGTCTTGGATATTTTCTAAAGGGAGATGATTTTGAAACTTTTCATCCCTTACCTGAGATTTTAAAGTGGACAATGGATGCCTAGTTGATGAAATTTTCCAGAGAAAATAAATTTTTTCTAAGGTAGAGACATCAAGGTGTGTAATTTTCTAAGGGAGGAAACAAAAGCTAAAGGGGTCTCAAATGTGCCAAAGGGGGAATGGATGAAGACATGAAAATTTTCTAAGGCAGGTAATAAAGCAAGAGCCTTCATATGCGCCCTCAAGATGAAGTGTCAAGCTCCTTGGGGAAGATCGACAAAATGGGTGAACGGAATTGCTAAGGCAAGAAGATGAAAACATCAAGGTGGTTGTGCCCTAGTACGCAGATGTTGAAAAGTTATGAAGAAAGCAGGGTTTGCTAGAGAAATGGTGAACTTTACCGGATCCAGAGATCAATCAGATCTTGGAAGTCAGAAATATGGAGATCAGGTAAGTAAAGTGAATTTATACTATAAGTGTTCTAATGCTCTTCTTTTTGTCTGTTTTGCAGGATGAACGCCGGGGCCAGAGCATGATGACTTGAAGTGATGGAGCAATTAATCCAAAATGATATTACAACCTTGAAAGGAGATGAAGCTATGTGTTTCAAGCTCCTCCATGAGATCTCAGTTGCACCCAAATCGTGAAGGCGGGTGGCAAAGAAGAAATGATCGAGCCCAAGACTGGAAAGTCCTTTAGGATTAGGAGGGAGAAATAATGAAGGCCCAGGGGTTAGAAATCATCCTCAAGTACTTCAAAGTTAAAGAATGACAGCTAAGGGGAAAATCATACTCAGGCAGGAGAAAGAAGTTGCAGTCGTGGAGCTTCAGAATGGGACCGTGCCTACCATATCAGTTCAAGAAGTGGAAGCTGTGATGGTCAGATTGATAGAGTTTGTAGTCAAGGAGAAGAATAGTGTGAACACATTAATTGCTCATAGTGGTCAAAGGAAGAGAGTGGGCATCCTGTGCTCATTTATTGTCCCACTCTACTTTGTGGCGGTTTTTAGGGGTAGGGCTTATGTGGCTCAATCTGAGCCCTTCATTGTAATTCAATCTGAGCCGTCCATTGGATTTGGCCAACTATAAAAGGGACATTCCCCCTCATTTGTATTTCATTAGGAGATTAGAGATTAGATCATTAGAAGTAGAGCATAGAGAGATAGCTTAGCATAGATTGATAGTATAGTTTGAAGAAGAAGGAAAGTTTTTCCCTTGAAAGCTTTGTAAGAAGTTGTTGTGAACACTCTCATAATAAAAAGAGTTTTCATTGATGATGATTTCGTCTTTTGTTGTGAGCAGCTAGCAAGATTTCTTCGTCCTTTTGATTCAAGTAGGATCTTAAAGTAGAGCAAATTTTATTTCATGCAAGTAGATAGTAGTTGTGGAATGTGGTGTTTAATCTAAGCAAGCGTTGCTTATCCATACCACTAGCGGGCTCACTGACGGCGTGTTCGCCTTGTGTGGTCAATTGGAAACGTTGCAGACTTAACTCCAATTACGGTTTGAATGATGGTATGTGTCGTGGTGATGGTATTTTCATGCCAAGTCGTGATTTGAATATCTTTAGTTACTTCCCTTGAAGATTGCATTGACTCCGTGGAAGCTGTCCGAAGCGAGGCAAAGTGAAGTTTGGTTGAAGTTTGCTGAAATTGACCTCCACGTCCTGCACCTTAGATTAGTCTATAATATTTTCAATCTCTGCAGCCATTCAATTCAGTATATTTATGGTTAGTATTATGAAGTTTGCACTTGACAAATCTTTCGAATCCCCTGAAAACCCTTTAGTCTGTTGTCTGTTGTCCATTGTCGAACAATTGTGTAAGTCCCCTCGTGATACCAACAAATCACAACGAACGAACTAAGACTATCCATTGCATAGAAGGAACCTTGGAGTTGAACGCATGAACTTTCTTGCAATCTTAGCATGCTGGATACTTTGATCAAGAGAGAATAGAGTCGCCGTTGGTAACTTTATTCTGCTGTTTGGTGCGGTCATAAAAAACACATCAATAGGAATTGGCGCTAGAAGGAGGGCTAAACGAGGAAAGAACACATTGCTCTGGTTGTCATTCATTTTATGCTTGCCTCTCCTCCTAGCACGTCAACGAAATTGGTGCCAGAAGGAGGGCCTTAACAGTTATAGCACATAGCTACATTGAGGTAGAAAGGGTTTTATCACAAAGAATTTTGTTGGAGAAGAAAACATCATGAATCAAGATGGTGCTACCGCATAGGGAGATATTTCCAGTGTTGCAGCTGAATTTAGGATTCAACGATGATCAAGAGAACATTCTGTCAGGATTGAACAATCTTGCGTGGCAAACGAAGAGGAGCTACGCTGAGTATATGTGAACCTGCTTTGTGTTGGAGGAAGAAGAAAAAGCTATTCGAATTCAAGTTGCTATTGAAAGAGATATGTTGAATCAGAGACAGCCAGTCTCTCCCGCGCCCCGCCAATAGAAGAAGCTGCTACATCCTGGATCGTATTAGTTTGTTTTTGCTAGATAGGTTGAAAAGAATCTTGAGGTCTACGCCTAGTTCATCCAAAGAATTTGTGGAGTTAGAGCTACCTGCGAGAGCAAGAAAGAAGCAAGACATTCGATCAAGCAAAGAAGTTCGATCAAGCGAAGAGGTTCAGTCAAGCGAAGAAAGCGGAGAAGAAATCTCAAGTCTATTCAGAACTCCACCTAGTGCTTCAAGGTTTGCTCGACTGAGACAAGTGCAAGCTACTGTTCTAGTGATTATTCAGCAACAACAACCCGTCCAACAACAACAACTGATTCAAGCTATTGTACACCAACAATAGCCAACCCAAGTTATTGTATATCAACGACAACAACTAGTTCAAGCAATGGCTCAACTAGGAGGTCAACCAGCCCCAAATGGTGCTACTTGGTTGGTCACCAACCCGTCTCCACTAGAATTTCCCGATTATCATGACATTCCGAAGAATCTGGAGAATTTCTGCTCTAAGTTTCAGGTCAATGATGTAAACCGCACTGCCAAAGACCACATCAAGATGTTTGAAGACCATTTGCGCAACAGACAGATTGCATATGCAAACGTGGCTTGCAGGTTGTTTCCGTATTCCTTGGGAGAAGAGGCCCACTATTGGTTTATCCACTTGCCGATCGGCTCAATAAGATCATGGGAGCAGATGAAGGAGGCCTTCATCGGGAAGTTTGGTATTCCTATTACTCTTGTAGAGCTTTATCACCAGTTTGTCGAAGTAAGAAGGCAAGACAAAGAGCCTATTCATGCATTCAACAATAGGTTCCAAAAGGCTCTCACTAGGTTGTGTGATCCCTACGTCATTGCTGATGCTCGAGAAAACTACTACTCAGCCTTAGACCCATTGACGGCGATGTTCGTAAGACAAGCTCATCCCGCATCGGCCAACATGAACCAAGCTTATGCCAAAGCTGTTGAAGAAAGCTAGAACATGGGACAGAACATAACTGGGCCCTCACTATATACCGGCCTAACTACAACAAACAATCAAATGCAAACACTCGGCTCAACATGGAATCAACAAGCTCCAGCACTAAATTCTATTCCTTAGCCGAATTATCAAGTACAAGCGCCATCTAATCAGTTAGTTCTCCATCTTGGGATGCCTTTGTCCCAGACTCAAGCAACACAGCCTGTTTACCTCCAGAACATAGTACCACCAACGAGGACTCAAGAGGAGAAAGATGAAATGAAGGATATGGTAGAGCAAATGAAGAGGCTGTCAACTGAGGTTACTAACCTCATAAATCAGAACAACCAAATGCAATCTATGCTAAAAAGTTATCAGGCACATCAAGGTGCTACCCGAGGATATCAGAATAATCCTCCCAATCACCAAGATACCCATCAAGGATACAGTCACGAAAACAGTCATGGGTATAGAAATAATAATCAAGGATTTCAGAAGAGGTCCTGGAATATAGGGCCAAACAATGGAGGTGTTTCGTCATCGTTAGACAATCTGCCACCTCCAGAGAACCGTCTTGCAAACAGAGTTTATCTTGTTGAAGCCGCCATGTTAGGATGGTGCAGGTTGCATAGCACTAATCAACATTCTGATCTCCAGTGCCGTGAATTTCAAATTGCAGCTGATATTTTCAAAGGGGAGGTGAAGAACACGGAAGCCACAAAACCCTCCAGTTACAGGATATGAATTAGTCCCAGCACCTAGATATGATCAGGCGTTGATCTTAGAAGATTTCAATTTCCCGCCTGAGTTTTAGAGTTACACGCTCCCACCAGTTAATCACAAGTTTCCATCAGCCTCAGCGAATGGTCCCGTGGGGACGCTAGAGTTTCAAATACCATTAGAAGTTCACGCCACGTATGCATCACCAGAAGAACCTCTTCATAGAGATGGTTATATTTTTCCGCCTCTCAACAACGTCTTGGTAGAAGGAAGAAGAGAGGTACAAGATTTTTCAGACAACTGGAGGTGCGACTCCTAGAATGTATCAAAGGAATTATCACCAGAAAGAACCTCTGACTTCGTCAACACCTCCAAATAATTTTACAACTCTGCCACATCCCAACGCAAGCAATAATCCAAGTTTACCAAAAGATTCTCCAGAGTACAGGCAGCAGAATGCAACGCAAGGCGGGAGTGGACAACAAGCTACTCAGCAGCCTGTTCACCAGGCTGAACATGGACAAAAGGAAAATTTTCCTAGAGAAGATGTGAAAAGACTTAGCTCTTATGTGCTAGAAGAATTCAAGAGGATGAAGGTTAGTCTCCCCTTACATGAGCTAATGAAGATTTCAGAAGTAAGGGAGACCATTCTGGGGAGTTTGAATGAAGCTCCTATTGCGAGAAACACTTCTCAAGAAGTACTTAGTGCACCAAGAAATCCTCCTGTCAACACAGTCTCGTTTTGCACAAAACACAAATGTTGTAGAGGATGTGCCCCAGATGCCCTATGACGCTTGGGAGGCTCAGTAGCAGTCTCAAAATTTTGTGGGTATGGTACAAGGTTCTTCAAACACTTTTGAGAAGCTAGAGACAGGGATTAAGGAGAGAGCTCAGCCTGATGTTCTCGTAGAACAAAAGAAGAATCCAAAAGATGTTGTCCAAGATAATCAGAATAGAAAAGATGAGAAAAGGAGTAATGTAGCAGATGAAAGGAGAAAGCCAGTAGTATTTTATCAGGGGAAGGATGAGCCAACCCCATTTCTTGTTTCAATCAGAATTTTTGGAAAGTTATTGCATATCTGTTTGATCAATTCCGGTGCATCAAGTAATGTCATGCCTTTGAAGATATGTGAGATGTTGGGATTAATTCCGCTCCAGACCAACAAGAAGGTGACTCAGCTGGATAAGACTGAAGTTCCAGTTGTAGGAGAATTGAATAATATCCATATGCAGCTGGCAGCGGATCCCAGAGTTCAGAGTTGCATTGACATATCAATTGTGGATATACTTGATGGTTATGGCATGCTATTGAGCAGAGATTGGTCCAGAAAGGTAAATGGATACATTGCAACTGACTTCTCCCACATGTGGTTGCCTTAGAGAGGGATTCCAAATCAGATAAAAATTGAAAGTACACCACGACTCAGATTAATGATCACAAAGTGTGGTGAAAACAGTGAGATTTTGTTCGTGGAAACTGATTTGGGTTCATATAAACCCGTCAAGCAAGAAGTCCTCATGTTGCAGAGTTTGAATGAAGAAAAGATTTTAAAAGATGCACCTGCCTTCACTGAAATGTTGATTGAAAACGATTCAAGTGGGAATGAGAATAAAGGAATATTCGGAAATTCTGTGTTAAAAGGTGCAAAATAAGAAACAAAAAATGCCTCCATTGAAGGCTTGTCGTTACCCAATTCATGTAGAATTCACGAGGCTTTCCATTCAGAGAGCACAGGTGCCATGAGCAAGATCTTCTTGGAGCAAGTTCCAAAGATGATTCAACCGGTCACCTTAGAAAAAGAATGTGAAGAAGTTAATGAAGGAGAAGACCGGATTCAAACTTGGCTGTCACAGTTGATACATTTGGAGGAAAAGAAGGATGAAGTATTGGAAAGTTTGGCAAAACATCAAGGGGTTATGAAGAGATGGTTTGACATCAAGTCCTTTTGGGTTTCTGACTTGGTCTTATACTGGGACAAGGCCCACAAGAAGAAGGGTGATCATGATAAGTTCGACAAATTGTGGTTGGGTCCATATCAAATTTCTGAAATCCTCGGAGATAATGCATTCAAGCTAAGGACACTGATAGGAGAGGATATCCCATTGCCAGTCAATGGGCAATTCCTCAAGCATTATTTCCAATCATAGGTTCCCTCCTGGGACCTACTTTGTACATAGTTAGATTAGGTTGCTTTTTTCCGTTTTCCATTTGGTTTCGGTTTGTTCGTTTTGGTTTTGGTTTGTTGCCCTTTGGGTTTTTGGTTTGGTTTTTCTTCCCTTGAGTTGTCCGCTCAAGTGGTTTTGGGTTTGGAATGGGCAAAGATTTTGGAGTTTCCCGTTACGAAAGGGGTGGTGATGCTTTCCTTACACAGCTTGGCTTTCTTCCACTGGACTTTATAGATTTACATAATTTCGAAAACCAAGGTTGTTTTCCTCTTGTCATCATCCAGTTTGGGAATAAGCTCGACTCAGGAGGTTAACCCGTTATTGTGTCTTAACACGAGTCCAAAGATCCTAATGCCCTGCCCATTTGACAACCACTCTGAGTTATTTTGGTTTTTTGGGAAAGGTTATCGCAAATGAAAATCTTACGTCTTGCTTCAGCGCCACTACAATTCCCAAGCCCATTGGAGGCTTCATTGCCTGCCAGCCAATTGTGGAATTGACGGAAAACCAATATGAAAGAAAAGAAAATATGCTAGAAAGAAATATCAGAAAAGGAAAGAAAAGAAAAGAAAAGAAAAATGAAAGAAATATTATACTCTGAATATTGGTTGAACACATGCAGCTGCAACAATCTGCGGACTTACTAAGACTCAGCTTGAACATAGCCTTGACCTATAGTGCATGTTTTCCTGCTGGCTTGTCAGGGAAGATAGTGCGGAATCGCTGCAAAATTAAAAAGGAACAATGATCTGTGTCAGCTTCTAAATTTTCCTGTGCCTAGTTCCTGCACTTAATTCAGAATTTTCCTGGGCTTAGTTTGGATATTCAGTTTAAGGCAAAGCAGACTCAGAAATCTGTGAAAACACGAAGCTTGATAATCTTTTCTTACATGGACAGCGATTTTGGATGCTACTCTGCGTCTTTTCTTCCATGCGGCCAGCAGAGACTCCTTCCACACCTGTGCAAATTATCTAACATGCAGTCACAGGTGCTGCTCTCTTCTTCACAGCAACACATGTTCTTCAATCAAAGGCACAAGAGTGATGGTGCTACGACACCAGATGAAGGAATAGGGCAACAATAAGCAATGAACAAGAATGATGATCTGCAGACCATCAATACAATGCAAAACATTTGCAAGACCTAAAACTTCTCCCTATTATTATTTTTGAGAGGAACATAACATTTATCGGACAAAGGCAAACTGAAAAGTAACTGCTACATATCTTACAAAAACTGTATGTTAGCCATACAATAATAAAAAATGTTTATTTTCTTTCAATATGATCATGTGTTACATCATCAGTCAATAGCAGGTAATTTTCCATAAAGTTGCTGCAAAGGCAAAGTGAAAAGTAACTGCTACCTAACTTAACAAAAAACTGCCTGTTAACCAAACAATAACAAAAAATGTTCAGTATTCTTTCAATATGTTCACGTGTTACATCATCAGTCAATAGCAGGGTTAATGTCTATAAAGTTGCTACAATGGGTCCCATGTATAGCTGCTATTGTCTCCTTTATGTTTTATATTGCTGCTTCTAACTTCTAGGGTTTGTCTTTGCATATATACTAGACGTAGTCTTAACTGGTTATACTGTGTATGAAAATTTTCCCCTGATCGTGGAAGAAATATACTAATTGTGAAAGAACCTTATGATTTTTTTAATGAATTAAAGCTTGTTTTACTTTGAAGTTTATTTGTGTACGGAATATCAATGCTCTTTATGGTTTCTGCAGAAGAATGCTTTAATAAGTGGTGCTTTTACTGGAGCAGTCGTTTCGCTTGCTGACAATGGCAGCAGGGACAAGATGGTAAGGAATGCCATTACAGGGGGTGCCATAGCCACTGCTTCAGAGTTTATAAGGTATCTAACTTAAAGAAGTTGTGACTTACTCAACTGAATATATTAACATAAAAATACTAGTCACCAGGAAATTCCAGTAGAGGGACTCCTGTCCCTGGACCTTCTTTTCATGGTATACTGTTAATATTTAATATAGCCGTACCTCTTCATTTACTCACATACCCTGATTAGTATGGCATTCCCATATCTTATGTCTGTAGGGGATTGAGAATACTGAGCCGTTTGTATGCATTTTTTCATCTACTATTTATGTAGTTCTTGGATTATTTGGATATGAAGGAAATCAAGTGGATTGATTAAGTAATTTGATGAGGGAAGGTCTTAAATAAAAAATTATTTTATTGTCACCCCATTGATTTAAGCATTTTTGGTTTTGTCATGAATGAATTATGCTGCAAGAAATGAGTTGCGTAGTCACATGCAATTGATCTATATAAATGTATGGAGGAATTGCTTCCTAGAATATGTGATTGATATCATTGTAGTTTATGTTTATAATCTTTAGACATAATTATTCTCTTAAAGAAAATTATCAAGAAACCCTTTGACAATAATTAATTTCCAAATATATTTGGAGGGGACTAGGATTGGCTTCTGATTTTTCTAAAATTCAATTGTGGATCATCTTTGTTACTCTGGGCGAAAACGCTAGTGATTGTTAGTAGACAAACATGGTAGTTGCATTCTTGCTTCTAAGCAAAAGAGCCAGATTTGTTAAAAAGCAAAAAATAAAATGTTAACAAAAGACTAGACATCAGTAGATGTGGGGGATAAGTATATGGTAACATCAACTTGATATTATACAGGGTACATGAGTATATAAATAAAAATTTGAAAATTGAATGTGGACCAACTCTTTCCATACAAATGAATGCATTCTATGGCCAACAAAATGGACATGTTTATTTGGGGTCAATTTGATATTTTTCTTTTGCAATGTTTGTATGTATGTTCATTACTTATGAGTCCATGATACCTTGCTATATTTTCTTTCTTGGTTGTAATGAATTTGCCACTATAGAATCAACGTGTTTGGTATGGTGATAGTACTTTTTGTATTGATCAAAGCTAGTGAGGCCACAATTGGGGGACCTTGTTCTCATCCCCAAAGAGAAACAAACACAACACTTTAGGATCCATACTTCATAGCTTGCCATTGCACTATGTGCGCATGCATGGTATGGTGATAGTCTTGACTATAAAAAATTTAAAAAAGTTAAGTTGATTTAAGCTATCCATCTAGTCATTATCATCATATATTAGACAATCAAGGCCATGGAAACATCGACCTACATTCTTTTCCTCATAAGTGATTGTTTTCTTTAATAGTATTGGGGATCTATATATGGGGCCTCAATCCAAGAACATATAAAAAATAACAATTGAAGATAACTATCTGACATGAATAGCCCTAAACACAAGTGTAGTAGAGAATAAACATAAATTTCTAACTTTACTACGAAAGCCACCCTATTCAAATACTATTAGCAAAGCATAACACACTATATAATCAACAACAAATATAGCAAAAGGACTAGAAAACCTTGCAAAAAGCAACACCAATAGACCAATCTATAGTCAAAAGAAGCATATGTCAACATACATAAGCTCCAAATAAGCCCCTTAACCAAAAATAGGGGAAAAACCACTAGAGGAACAATTACTCCATAGCATCATATCCATCCAAACATTAGATATCACCAAGAGCTTCTAGGTTCACATAGGCAATGTCGCTACTAAGAGGTGTAGGTACCCAATGCATTGAACTCTATTATATGCTCCATTCCTAGAAATCAGGGTACTCTCAACCAAAGGTGCTAATGATCTTGTTGTAGATAATCCCATGAAGCTTTATCCCCTTGATCACCTCCCTTCTCTATAGTGTGTGCATTGGAAGACCATTTTTTAGAAGTGTCATAGTATAGTTGTTACTAATCTCCGACATACCATTGTGGAAGGATACCACCATATTCCTCATAGCTTTCCTCAAATCTTGATAAAAAAACTCAAGTATTTTATTATCCACCTACAACTTATAAGTATTCTCTTGTATTTTCTTTATAACTACATCCATAGAATCCCTTAGAGCATGCTTGTTCCTTTACCTAGACATGTACAATTGCACTCTTTTAGTGGCCCTTCATCAACCTTTGCATCAATTGAGTCCTGTGGAACAAGTAGGGCCAATTAATTTCTTAATCTCATCATTCACAATACCTATCTTCAAATTATGCTTAAACTTTGCCAATATCATAACCCTGGATCTCAACTACTCATTATCTACTAGCCATTCCCTACAAGTCTTTACTAACCTAAGATTTCCATTCTCCATACAATTGAAGATATGTTTTAAATGATAGTCCAAAATAGGGCCTAGGCGAAGTGGGTCACGATAGGATTCACATGTGCTATCACAAGAATACTCCCTACATAGACTAGTGATGGGCGTCCAAAATCCATAACACATGCCGACCATAGACAACCACCCACACAAACCATAATGAGGCCACATGCATTGCCAACACTCATGACATCGTAGTTTTATCTTTCCAAGGCACCTTGCAATGATTACATATGTGCCTTCATATGCGTGAGTAGACAAAATCCCAAACTATGTAAGCCTAATGATTTGATTGCTCATAAGCTACCATCATTAACAATTACGTTTTATTAAAACAATTAAGGAGGATGACCTACTTGTTGATGGCTAAATTAACATATGCAACACAAGCATAAATATTATCTCTAACCTCCCTTGAAAAAAATAACTAATCTTGGGATCAATTACGTTCCAAAGTCTTGGGAGTTGGGTCACAACTATGCTGTCCTGTAGAGTGGTCTATCTGGCTGTAATGTTAAAGGGACCTGCTAGTATTTTACCACAAATTAACTAGATTCATTATCCTTCAAAGAAACGTTTCAAAAACTGTAGAATAAACAAACTTGTAATAAACACAGTTATATTTACTCACAATGCTAGATTTAAAGGCATATTTTATTCCATTCATTATAATTTGAACCATTAGGAATTAATTCACTCCTTTGAAGAATTATAAACCACATATAACAAGACAAATACCATTCAATGCGATAGCACAATCCAAAGATGGTTGAATTTGGTTGATTTTATTGAATTTGTTTATGCAACAACTTTACATACCCAACAAAACTTCACTAGTGTATAGATTCAAGCTTCTTCAAACTAGCTCTTGCTAAAGACATGCATAAAATGCAAAAAACAAAAAATTCTAGAAAATCCTATTTTATTGGACCACAAGTCTAATCTTCAACTTACAAACCCTAAGAATGAGATGGATTTTACAATATATAGGAAAAAGAATAATATTCCCTCCAAAAAGAGAGACATGCAACACGTGCAGTGCGCCTAGCATGCAGATCCACACATCGAGGAAGCTCCAAAATTGAACTTAAGTTGTCTAGCATAAAACTGATTTCTAGGAAATGGACACTAGTTCACCGCTCTGATCACTAGTTAACTTCAGCTCCAAAACTACGCTCCCTATTTCAAAGGACAAGTCACCAAAACAACATCTATCTCGTTTGACTAGTCAAAACAAAATATTCCCTTTCAAAAATATTCAAAATTTATACTTTTTTGCTGCTTATACTTCTCGAAATTTGCTAACACCAATGCAAGTATCTCCATATCAGGGCTATCTACCCACTCCAATTTGAATTTAGATTTCTCAAAATTGAGTGAGGTTGCAACTATACACCTCTCCAACTGTTGTGTATCATTTTTAACCCATCTAACATCAACCTTGATATTGATCAACTTATCAAAAATGGTCTCCTCTTCGTTGTTTTCATAATTAATCTCCTTTTCTAACTTTGTTTTCCATGAATCTTTAATGGCTTGGGGAGTGTCTAACCTATGAGTGTTAGGTAGTAGGAGACTCGGGTTGATGATGTCGACAATGACAGTCTCGAAACAAGAATAATATTCGTATAACTCCTTATGCAATTTAAGCAAACTTAATCTATGTTGCGCAATGAGTTCCATTCTGAAAGATGATTTTAATACACTTACTCACAAAACTGATATCTTCGTCACCCAAAATTGCAGCTTGTTTCAACTCCTTTGCACTGACCTTGTCCAATTCCTAGAGCTGCTTCAGATCTATCCTTTACTTTTCATCCTCATCTCTCAGATTATCCATATACTTTTGAAGTTGCTCCTCTAGAGTGCAAGCCTTTTCATATTGTTGGTAATCGGATACTAATAGTTCCTCCATTTCTGTCTTGAATTTCTCAATCCATCTATTAAAAATATGAGATTTCTTCTTCATCTCATTAAGTTCATCTACTTCTTTTTTGCTCATCAGTATTGGAGCCTTTGATGAAGAAGGTTGCTCTAAAACAAGAGAAGTGAGACCTTTGAGGAATACCCTCATCTATTCTATTTGAGCCTTAAGCTCATCTTTTGTTTGTTTATCTTTGTTCATCTTGGCTTTTGCTGAGTCCACTACCAAATCCAAGGATGACATTTGATTTTTGCTTGTTTGCTTTCCTAGATTAACAATAGACAACTGATAATCAGAAGCTTGCATTTCTCTTTCATCCTTATCAGTAAGTGGGGTGGCAACTTCTGCAATTATTTCCCCAATCTCATTGAGTTTGGTGGTGTGAAGGGTCCTGGGCTTCTTCCTTGGTTTCGTCTTTTCCATTTCAACCGCCATGTCCTACCAACTTAATGGTTGGACCACCACTTGTTGTCTTTTCTCAAGATTTAACTTAAGCCAAGTTGGAGTTTGTGAAGAGGTAGGCATTTGTTGTTCTTTGACTGAAGTCTCCTCGAATTGGTCCTTTGTCAATTCCTCAATGCTAGTGACCTGTGAAGAGGAGGCTTTTTCCTTCTCAGCTTGCCTCTGCATGCTTTCTATGAGCTCTTGTTGTTCCTCTGTAGTGAGCACATGTTGTTCATCCTCCTTGTCTTCTAGCTTATGCAACTCCTCTTGGAGTTCCTGAGTTTCCTCTCCTTGATCCTCTTGCTTCTCAAAAGCTATATCTTCTACCATTCTTTGTTCCTCAGAATGCATGCCTTTAGGTGATTTAGGTGTTATATCCACCTGATCATTTTGATGTTCTTCTTGCTCTTCAAGCAACTCTTCTATTTTCAAATGAGGAGATGGGACATTTGATATGTCCACTACTTCTATTACTGGAGGTTCTTTTGTAGTCTCTTGAGTTGGTTCAGTATCCTTTGTAGCAGTGGCAAGCTCTATTGTTGTTGCCTCTTTGGTGGGAGGGGCTTGAGCAATTGGCATTACTCCAAATCTTTAGACCACCCCTACACTTGCAGCTTTATACGTAGTTCTTTGACTGTTTTAAAGGCTTCCACTACCTTTTCCATTGTAGGTTCCGATTATGCAGTGCCTTGGGCAGGTGTCTTCTCTTTCCTTTTGTCTCTTGTATTCAATGGGTATCAAGGAAGAAGATCCCTCAGTAGCTGATTGTTTCTTCCTCTTAGCAAAGCCTTCCTTTCCTTGGAAGTTTTTTATTCTTAGTTCAGCCCATGTATTACTTTATCCAAGACCTTTTCTAAGATCTCATCTATGGAAGGATCTTCCCTCTTTGACCAATCAATGGGGTCCAAAGTCTTGGTGTCCACCCTACCAATATCATACATTGGGTCCAATGTTTGTCTGTCATCTAATAACCCTTCGGGTATATCATCTCTAATACCAAATTCCCTCATTTGGAAGATGGTTAATTTGTCATAGCTTCTCTTTCTGACCTCAGAGTCATCTTGGAGGTTTTCCTAGAAGTCTTCAATGTTGGGCTTGTGCAACAAGAAAATGGAAGCATTAAGGGCCTTCGTTTTTCCCTTTGGATCTAAATTATCCCTCAGGATGTATTCCTTAAGGTTGAGGGATTGTAACTGTTGTCACTTGGAATTGCACCCAGCTGAACAAGGGGTTCAACATTCTAGTGAAACAATGAAACTAACCTCAAGGTGTGTGACCCTGCGAATAAGGTTAGATCTCTGGAGAAGGCCGAATTCCTTTCAAAACCAAGTGCAACAATGGCTGGTCCAACCCAATGCTACAAAGCTCTAACTACCCTAAACTATTAGTTTGTTGGAGGAAAAGGGAGAAGGAGGAAAGCATAAAATAAAGGAAACAATGATGCACCAAGAAGATCACCTAAGAAGGCTCACACGGTTCTCTACCTCATTAGATTTATAGGGGAAGCATGAAGGCTAAGAGTCTAAAAGATTAAAAGGGATAGGAGTTACCCATAGTTAGCACTTTTACAACCAGCTAACACGATGGTGCAACTTGTAGAAATGATAAAACAATGCATGCATAGAGGTACCTGACAATGCATAGGATACAAGCATAAAGAAGAGGCGAAAATGATGATCTTTTATTGATACAAGGGCATGAAGCCAATTTTACAGCCATAGAATGCTGAAATAGCACAAGCCTACTAGAGAAAATTTATGAGAGAACCCAAAGGAAGAACCCCTTGAAAATGTACAAGTGTTGCCTTTATAGTTCATGCATAACTTAGTTGACTCTAGCTAAATCCTAACCCTGCCTAGGGTTAGCAACTAGCAGAAATCCATCCCAATGAGAGTTGAGGCGACCAAATCATGAAAACCATGTTGAAGGACGAGCTTTGTGCATGCAAAGACCTACATGTCATACATCTGCAATAAATGTCATTCAAAATCCCTCCAAAATGTCCTCGCAAAATCAACGATCTGGTTATGGGGAAAGAGAAGGACAATAATCAGCAATAAATGGGTGTGGGCGCCCATGAAATCAACCACAACCAACAAGAAGTGCAATAAATTCTATCCTCGAGCCTAAAAAATCGAACATATAGGTGAGAAGGTCGCTTAGGCATTAATGGCGCCACCACGGAAAAACACATCGAAATTCGGAATGCCAGGGCATTGGGCCCAAAAGGAAACCCTTGCTAGATCTTGAAATAAATAGTTTGGACCCTCGAAGATGTGTCTCTGTTGGAGGTCGGGCATTGGGCCTACCTCATATCGCTTGCTGCATAGCGAAGACGTCAGACCTCGGGCGTGAGGAGTACTGCTTGAAGATTGGAAGGAGGGAAAGCCAAACCGCGAAGTCCGAAAGCTGTCCCCTGTCGGGTGTTGGGGGGAAGAGATACCTCATACCGGGTAGGAGGTAAGGGAAAAGATGAAAGGCGAAAGCGGGAAGCACGATTTCTGACCACCAAAATGTGAGTTTGGGGATTGGGGATTGGGGGTTGGGGATAGAGGTTACCTCTTACTAGGTAAGAGGTAAGGTGAAAGCCCGAACTTCAACATCCAAAAGGTCAGGAGTTGGATGAATCCTTCGAAGGCAAGGTCGGGGATGGGTGGAAGGAAAATGGAAGGTGAAAGGCTTGATCACCGAAGGCTGCGAGAACGTTTCAGGGATCAGGGATTGAGAGGGAGTCTTACCTCCTACCAAGTAAGAGGTAAGATGGAACCCCGATGTTTGATGCCCGATGCCCCAAAGCTACATTGGGAATCAAAGATCAGAGGGAGGCAATGAGTGAATGGAAGGAAAACAACAAGTGATAAGAGGGAAACCCGATGCCCAAAGTTCGAAAGACAAGACTTAGGAAATTTTTTAAAGGACTTGGTCGGACTTTGGGGATTGGGAGGGAGGCCTATGACTTGCGAAGAGAAGCAATAAGGCTTAAATGGGAAGGTTGAAGGCCGACACCTGAAACCCTTAGAAGGAAAAGAGAGGAAGAAGGTGGAAGAGACGGAGGATCGAGGCGATGAAGCATGCTAGGAAGGAGGGAAGCGACAACCCGAAATCCTAAAATATCTAGACTTAGCCAAACTTAGAACATTTCAAGAGACTCATGCAGTATGGCCCATGTGAGATCTCTTAGATTAGTTTTCAATGATGGGTCATAAGGATGGCATGAAATGGCAACAATAACTCCTCCGTGACTGTCTTGGTAGGTGCAATAGATGGGCACAAATAATACCCCAATTGGAAAGGGTATTTCAACCCTGCCTTATGCTTACTGGAAAACTTCAAATGTACCTCCATCACCTACCTTGAAAAATCAATCAAAACCAATCTATCACTGCAATGCTTTGGCAACAAAAATGGTGACTTGTCAAACCATTGACCCCATTCACTTACCAAGGCCATAGCCTCCTTGGTCATCCTAAAACCCACATCTCCTATAAGCTGATTAATGACTAGGTACAAAAATGCATCATTTACCCTCTTGAAATGCTTTTCAGCCTCCTTTAGCTCTAGTTGAGGATAAAACTTCTAGATTTTTCTTTCTCATGGGGCTTCCCCTCTGATACCTTTTGTAGTCAATCTTGGGAATTTTCCCACTCTAGCTTCTAGATAGACTATGTAAGAAGACATGAAAAAATGCTTGGTATCCTTGACAATGGTTATTTGGGCATTAATTATGTTTGAGATGATTTTCCCCCAATCCAAAAATACTTCTCCTTTTAGAACAATGTTTATGAAGTGGAACATCTAGGTTTCATAAGTCCTGGACTCTTCTTTTCCCAAGGCTTTGGAAAACAAAGTGATAATGTCCCCAATTTCAGAATAGAAATACGATCTTACCAACCTTTGTAGGATCTTAGCCATTGATTTCCTCTTTGTCCTTGTCCCAATTTTTTGACTTGTTAAAAATTGGGATAACCTATCAAAATTTTGATAAAATTTGAAGATTTTCTCTTCTAAGGCACGTATTACGAGGTGCAAAGATTAGCAAATCTCAATTTTAGGTCTATAGTCCTTTGGGTTAGCACTTTTTACTTACTCGTCCGTTTTCGTAAAATTCTGAGTCATTTTTAGTGTGTTTTTGGTCAATTTCGGGTTTTTATGGCTTCATTGCAAGTAGGAGTTTTTGAGCTTGACTGCAAGTCAATAATAGGAATTTTTTGTTTATATTGCAAATGTAGGAACTTTTTAAGTTCTTTGCAAGTTACTTTTTCACTTAAGTTACTTGTAATGACTCCTAAAAGTTCCGATTTCACTTAAATCACTTGCAAATGCTCCAAAAAGGTCCGACTTCTTTTATTTTCACTTACAATTGTTCCTAAAAAGCCCAATTTCATTTAAAGTTGCTTGCAATCACTTATAAAAGTCGGATTCAAGTTTAAGTGACTTGCAATGTACATTTGAAACCCCGATTTAAGTGTTTTGATGAAAAGTAACTTGTAAAATGTCTTAAAAAGTCCGATTTCTCTTTTGAGTGACATTTTTACTTGCTTTGAGCTCTCAAAAACCTGACGCCATTCATGAATAGAGTAGTTTGAGTTCTAGTTCGCTTGTCTACCTTATTTCATGTAGATTTTGTAGACCTATGAGCTTGAAAATCGGATTCTCAGCTACAATAAATTGAGTTGTCTTCTTTGTTGAGTTTACTTGTCACGCCTAGGGTTTTTTCCATCATCATTTTGGTTTGCAAACTCATTTGCAGGTATGTTCCCATTTACTTTCATGGTTTTATTTTTATTTTAGTATGTTTGTTTTATGTTTTCAGGCGTTATTATTTAATGTTTGAAATTTACCCGATAATAAAAACGTCTTTGTCAAAACATCATCTCATATCACAAAAACGCTTTTTTATTTCATGCGCCTCCCATCTTACAAAACGCCTTTACTAAAAACATCTTCCTAAACGCGTTTTCTTCTCATTCCATTCCATACGCCTTCATTTGTAAATGCGTTTTTCACTTTTCCATTCAAAAAATATTCTTTGATAAAAACATGTTTTTTCTGATCTTGCATTTAAAAATGTTTTTTTTATAAAAACGTCATTCCTTTCTGCATCTCTTTCATTTTATATCAGAAAACCTTTCATTTGTTGAATTCGCCATATACCTTCCAACTGCATTTTTTTCATCTCATACGTCCATTTCATTCCATATGAGTTTTCCTTGCTCTCCATATTCAAACGCATTCAATAAACTAAGTTTCATTCCACCCCCATTTGCTGAAATGCGTTTTCATTTTCATCCATTTCATTTCCATACATATTCATTCATTCCATTTTCATGTCATTCATCTCCTTCCACTTCATGTCATCCCCATTTCCATTTTCTAGAAAAGAGAAAAAGAAATAAAAGAGTTGCCCTTGGAAGAAAATTGGGTTTTTGCCCACTCATTGCAAATAGGAAGTTTTGATATAGAATGCAAGTTAAAAGTTTTCAAAATTTACTTGCAATGACTTCCTAAAATCCCGAAATGCACTATTCACTTGCAGCCAACCTTCAAAATCCAGAAATGCCTTATAAATGCCTAAAATTCAAACTTTTTGACCTTGACTGCAAATGCAAGTTGAAAGATTTGACTTGCACTTTTGAAAGTTGCAATCTAACTTTTCCATTTGTCATGAAAAATACATGTCCCTTTCACTTGCAATTAGCCTCCAAAGATCCAAAATGAGTTATAATGCTCATTTTCTGCCTTCATACAACCAAAACACCATTATGAGTTTGAGCCTCCACCATGTCTACACTTGTAAATGTTGATGATGTCTTAACTTTATGGAATTTTCATCGCAGCCTTGCAGATTCTTGTTCGATGACGGAGGAACCTGCTTCTCCATCAAACAAAAAGATGAAGTACAAATACGACAAGTATCAGAATGAGATTCCTCCTTCTCATGTTGTCTCGAACATTGAAGAAATCAGAGACACGGAGATCAAACATGTTGATATGTCCGAGTTTCTGAAGAGAACTGAGAAATCCACTTCTCATCATATGCAGTTGCTGCTGAGAAGTCACATCCATTTGGTTTCCTCTTTTCCTGTTGCTGCCCTAGAGCCAGAGTTTGTCGTTGCATGCGCAACTCATTTTGACAGAGAATCCAAAACCATTAAAGATGATGATGGTAACGTAGTCATTAGGCTTGGTCCCAAAACCATCAATAGGATTTTCAGAGTTCCAAACTCACCAATGTATTCAGATATTTCAGTAAAGAGTGCTCTAGATCATTATGAACAGAAGAAAGAAGATTGTATACAACACATCAATACTAAATGGCTTTTGAAGCGTCGGACTTGTGTGTCTCGGTGGCCTAAGTTGTATCAATCTGAATTCAAAGAAGAGGTCAATGATATAATCACACTCTTGAGCAGGATAATGGGGTTGAAATTCTCTAATGTCTTTGAGAAGTGGATGTACAAATTCATAGTGGTGATAAGGAAGGCACTGCACCCAATCTTTTGGGGTGAGATAATTAGCGATAGTTTATGTGAGCAACTTGCACTAGTTCCTACTACACTCACATTTTACATGAATTCCTATCTGGTTTACATAGCAGCTTCATTGAGGAAATTTCCAGGCCTTTCTACCCAAGGAGATAGATCACTAGTTCTAGTTTGGGAGTACTATGATTAGCTGCCTTTGACACCAAGCATAATTCATTACAGAAGAGTCCAAGACACATTCTTTGGTCATTTCATGTGCCTATTTGACAAGACCTTGCTGAACAACAGAGTATTTGACGCTGCTTGGAAGAAGGTTAATGAACATGGTTGTCTCTTTCTCCAGTTTCCTACTTTTACCTACATGAGGGTTGGCTATTTTGAAGATCAGCCATACATGCTTCCGAGATATCCAACAGATAAAATCATTCTAATGAAGCTTGCAAGGAAATTGATGACAGCGCATGCATGACAAGCTATACAACATAAAACTGGAGTAAGTATCTCGTCTCATAATCCATTGCAGATTGGGAGATACTCCTTGACAACTACCTCAAGGGTAAAAGCAATGGAAACTGAGATTCAAGAGATCAAATTAAAAAGATTCAAAGCAAGAGCAAATTTTGATTATAGAGGAATGAAAGAAAAGATAAAGAGAGCCTTCACTCATGTACATCGTCTTGAAGATATCTGGGTAGATCTCCGAACAAAGGACATCTATAAAATGGACTATTGCAGACTCACAGTTGAACAAATCATAGATCTTAATCTGACCTTGATCCTAGAAGGAGTGATTGATGATGGGCAGATTTTAGATCCAAAATATGAAGAACAAAGGGTTGCTGACGCTTCTATTCCAACAATACAATGGTCTCATAAAGAATCAAGTTCTATTTTTAACAGATTTCAGTCAGTCTTGGCAAATACTAATTCTTGGCTCAAAAGTATAGGTGTCAAAACTATAAAAATCAGGGTTAATGATGATGATGATTCAACTGGACCTGTTGGATTAAAATAAGAAGTCAGAGATAAGTCCAAGGAAGGTGCTTCTTCTTCAGGAACTAGAATCAAGTTGAAAATCAGCCGTGCTGTGGAAAAACCTTTGGAGAAAACAACATTAAAAGGAAAGGAGGTTAAAGAGACGCAGATTCAAATCATCGATCAACAAGAAGGAGAGGTTCTTGAGTCTCCTACTGCTCTAAGTATAATGTCTCCACATATTGATGCTGCACTAGTATCAATACTGTCTCCCATGTCTCAAATTGATAGTGATGATTCCTTCTCAACGGTTTTCATTCCTCCTATTGCTCCTACAGAAGTTCTTCTTCATACTTCAATTTCATCCACATTGACCACTTCTATGGAGATCATGCATGATAATTTGGAGAACGTTTTTGATGCTAATCCGATGTATCCAATGACATCACAGATGACACTTCCAGAAATAGATACATCAGCTGCAAGTTTTGATTGCTTTATGGCTAATGCTGATCACAATACCCCATCCAAGCAAACTTTTGTTGCAATTCAAACTGAGACATCTCCTAGAGTAATGACTGTGGCACACAATGAATCTGTTTCTGCACAAACCACAGTTACTATTTCAAATGAAAATACGTTGGATCTTCCTCCATGGTTGAGTTCAGTCACTTTAAAGAGAAAGAAACAGGCAATCTCTCCAGATGTGTTTGATTTCCAGCAGTTGAAGAGACCAAAGCCAAAAGTTGCAAAGAAGGCTAAAATGGTTTCACGGGTAGTTGTAGACAACAGTAGAATGAAGCATGCAGAAATAGTTGAACCCTTTGCAGACAAGTCACCAGAAGAGATGCAAGTATCTGACTACAAATTCACTAGGGTGGATTTAGGCAAACAAACACATGCAAGCATGATGCAAGACGCCCAAAATTCAGTGGCTGTCTTGACACATAGTTATAATGAACTCTTGGCAAAGAAGGGAAAGCTGAAAGGGGAGAATGCACAACTCGTCTCGGTAATTCAAAAGATTACCAACTCTTCAGAGCAAGTTAATCCATTAACTTCTTTCACTTCTGAAGAATCAGTCAAGCAATTGGAGAAAATTGCACAAAAGGCTAAAGCAGTTGATTCTTGGGCAGCACAACTGATTGATCAAGGTATACCAATAATTGAAAAGGCATTACAAATTTTGAATAATGTCAGAATAGCAAGAGTAAAGATGAATCAGACTTTGGAAGCTTTCAAGCAAAGTTTGGATTCACTTGAAAAAGATTTAAAAATTTGGCATAAGATGGATCAAGTCAAGCTAGAAATTCTATGCAGCAATTCAATCATACCAAACAGAGAAAAATGCATAGAATTTGAAGAACTCATGACAAATAAGTCATTAGTTATTCAGGATCTCATCAAAGATGTCCAAGCTACACTAGAAATGAGTGATGAAGTTGAGCAAGACATACTTTCTAGCTTTGAGAAAATCCCTTGCAGAATTTTGAATCATGAAGGAGAATTACTTGCAACTGATGTGGTTACTGCAGAAATGGCAACAAACCTTCGTCAAGAGCTGGAATCAGAGCAGTTTACCATGGATTCAATTAACAAGTTTGTTAATCATCGAATGATCCTTGATAAGATGCAAACTGTTTATGAAGAGCATAGAGAAGCAACAATAAGGTATTTTGATGTAATCCTGAAGACTGTTGTGGTTGTCAAGAACACACTAGGCCCCGATCCAAATGAGTTGCAGGAAATTATCAGCAAATTTCAGTCTTTCAAAGCTAGGACTGAAATGGAATAAAAATCTTTTATCTTTATGTATTTTGTTTTCGACAAACTACATGTAAAAACAAATTTTGTAATCGCAAGTGTTTCTTTCACTTGCAATTTTGTAAATTGTAATTACATGTAATCTAATTACAAGTCAAAATAGTTTAAGACTGTAATTTTGAATAAGTCAATTACAAGTAGTTGGTGGTTGAGAGAATTTCTCAAGTTAGTTGGGATCCTCCCACCTTTTTCTCATAACCTCTCTCCTATAAATACTTGAGAGGGTCCTTTGTAATTTTTATCTTTTTGGCAAGCAAGAAAATTCTACAGAATTTTGTACTCATAAAGACTTTGAGCTTTATAGTTATAAGTTTTTTATTTTCAAGTAATATCAAAGAGTTGGAAATTTTAGACTTTGTGTTGAAGTCCTACTTTGCATCCATTGTGTTCTTATGTCATTTTGGAGCATTACTTTGTCATTATTTGGAGATTGTGGAAAATTGCTAATGAGAGCTTCAATTGAAATATTTGCAGACTTTGTGCTGTGAATGTTGAAGGTTGAATTCATAATTTGAATTTAGAAATCAAGAAGAATTGCAAGTCTTTGTGCTCGTAATAATTCCCATTTGTAGTAATTAATAGATACATCATACTTGCAGACTTTGTGTTGTCTTGTGCTGTATATTGTCATTAGATTATCTTTCAAAAGGGTAGATAGGATCTCAAATTCTCAAGACTTTGTGCTTGAAGATTGCTTTCCTGTCCCGAAGGAAGTGACGGAAATCTTTGAGCTTTCAGGAAACTTCATTTCCTTTTTCTCGATTTTATTACAAGCTGCTGTAAGAGTTTATTTAAAAGTTAATTCTACTTTTCTGTGAAGAGAAAAGAATTTAATCTTTCCTGAAACAAGAGGAAGGGTTATCGTTCCACCTATATTTATTTTAGTTAGTAGGAAAGGGGGAGCCTTCCCTTAATTAGGAGAGTTTTATCTCACACACTGTGGCTGAAACCACCATTTTGCTAAACCTCACAAGTTTGCAAAATATTCAACCAACAATTTTTGTTGACTCCGCTGGGGATTCAAATGCATGTGAAAGCCTCTCGCTTTCTTTTGAAGTCTAGTATTCTAAATTTGTTTACTTGGTTTTTGTTCAGTTTATACACTGGAAGGAATTCGTTATTACGTTCGTCGTAAGAAGGGTCAAAGTTCTCAAGAAAGTTCTCCAAGTGAACAAGCTAAGTTTGAGTTGCTCACCAGTATATCCTCTCTTTCATGAACTACTAGTTTTCCACCATCCAAGAAGAAAAAGCCTATTCCAAGTGAAGTTTCACCTTTCTTTTTGAAGCCGTGAATATCCTCCATTTCTATTATGGTTGCTGCTGCTGCTCTTCCTGGCCCTTGGGGAGCAGCTTTTGGTCCTTTGGCTTTAACACCACCTCTTCATGCTCTTCCACAAGGTTCTCGAAAAAATCTCCCTAAGTTTTATGGAGATGGTAAACAACATACAGATGAACATGTCAAGTCCTTTTATATGGCATGTGGTGTTCTTGGAGTTGAACATGAAGATGTTGTTGTTCGCCTTTTTGTCGAAACTCTCCAACGTATTGCAGCTCATTGGTTTTATAATTTGGCGGCTGGTGTCATTACCAATTGGGACACTCTTAAGACCAAGTTTGAAGAACGTTTCAAACCTGCTGAAGATGAACATGCTTTGTTAGCTCAACTAACTCAGATGAAGAAAGATACACATGAAGGCATGTGTGAATTCATTGCTAAGTTCAACAAATTAGCAAATAGAATTCCTATTACTTCTCAACCTACTCCTGCAAATCTCAAGTGTTTCTTCATCAATACTCGGCTGCCTGAAGTTAGTTTCTTATTGAGAAGAGTTGTTCCAACTGATTTGATCCATGCTCAAGCTCTTGCCACAGAGATAGAAGATGATTTGATCTTGGCTGGAAAAATTCGGAAGGATCCTAATCGATTCAAAGGAAATTCTTCTTCTGAGTCTCCTGTTGCTGGTTCTACTGATCCTATGGTGCAGAAATTAGCCAATGAACTTCTTGCTTTAAAGAAGCAAGTCTCACAAGCTCCATATGCTGCTCCATATAAGGATATTCCTAGAAGGATATATCCTAATTCGGCCTCAAGTTATGATGCTAAAAATCAGTCTAAGTTGCCTCCTCCTCTAGAGAGGCTTGCACTTGAAGCTCCTCCACAGAAAACAGTAGTTGGATATTATGAGATTGATCAAAATGAACCTTCTTTTGTTGACTTTCAAGCTGAAGATGATGCTGTCTTTTATCAAAGTGAAGAAGAAGCAGCTGGCGACTACACTATACGGTTCATGCATTATGATAATTCAGCAGTAACTGATGATGATCATAGTCAAGCTTATGCTGTAATAACACGTTCCCAGACTCGTTTGGCTCAACAAGATGAAGAAGCAAAGGCAAAGAACAATGTTCAGTTGCCAATTACTATTGCTAAAAGAGGAACACCGCTGCCTACTTTGTCTAAAGATGCAGCGAAAAATCAAGTAAGTAATCTTCCCAATGTTTCTTCTCATGAGCCAAAGACCAGTATATC
This sequence comes from Sequoia sempervirens, assembly GCA_007258455.2. NCBI lineage: Eukaryota > Viridiplantae > Streptophyta > Pinopsida > Cupressales > Cupressaceae > Sequoia > Sequoia sempervirens. The sequence continues at coordinate 25,878 of VDFB02072852.1, forward strand.
AAATCCTAAATCACAAGCTGAATATACTACTTCTGCATCTTTAGCAAATTCCTTTCAAGCTTTTGATATTATTGATCATGCTAGGAAGACTAAAATTCAAATGTTTGAAGTTGAGTATCTTCAAGCTAATCCTGACCAATTTGATAGATTGGTAAAATTTGTGTAGAATAAGGATGCCCATCCTATTTCAAGCTCTACTGAAAATACCCCTGCTGTTCAAGAAGCTAAAAATATACCAAATAACTTGATTACCATTCCCTCTTCAATCCCAGGAAAGATAGAACCCTTCTATATTTCCTTGCTTATCAATGCTTTTAAGTTAAGCAACTGTGTTATTGATTTTGGTGCTTCGAACAATGTTATGCCAATTAAGGTGGCCAATTGTCTAGGTTTAATCCTTACCAAAAATTTTGGTAGTTGCTATTCAATGGATAATAAACAAGTGCCCCTAGTTGGGCAAATCAAAGATGCACAATTTGCTTTTGCAGCGTTCCCTGATAAGAAATTAAAGATGACAGTCTTAGTTGCAGATGTTCCTGCTTCTTATGGTATGTTACTTGGGCGTAATTTTTGTAAGGATGTAGGGGGTGAACTTAATATGGACATGACAGAAGCCAGGATTCCTATCAAAGGCATTGTGCAGAAATTATTTCCTGAAAAAGAAACAAAGTATACAGTGGTAAAATCTAATGATCCCCATGCACAAATTCTCTTTGAATCTGCTGGTTTTGGGAATTATTACCTCCATATTGATGAAGTTTCTGAGTTTGCTGAAGATTGGCCTTCAAGTGATTCGAATTCTCCATTTCTTTCAGCAAGTGAAGGATCTATTGATACAGATGAAAATCAACTATCAGAAGTAAATTCTTCTGATTCTCAAAATGGAATTGAAGATGTTTCATCTTTAAATGCAGATGAGGATATTCGATCATTTCCTCAGTCAAAAGAAGTTCATTCTCACCTTTTGGAAGAAGAAAATACTTTTTCTCTTCAAAATGTATCCATCTCAGAAAAAGGTAGTTCCAGCAGTTCAAGTTCCAATGTTATACTCAGTTCAAATGATGTTTGGACTCTTGAGTTTGATGGTAGTTGTGCTACTAATGGATCTAGAGTTGGCGTAGTTCTTATTTCTCCCAAAAGAGAAATTTTTCCTTATTCCTTCAAGTTGCAATTCGCTAATACCAACAACAAAGCAGAATATGAATCATTGTTGTTGGGAATAGTTGTTGCGTTAAAAAGAGGAATTAAGAATCTTCACGCCCAAGGTGATGCGGAATTAGTTGTTTGTCAAGTAAGAAACGTATATCATACAAAGAATGAAAGACTCAAACACTATCGCAACCTAGTGTGGGAAAATATTGAGAATTTTGATGCTTTCAGTATCTTAGTGGTTTCACGTGAATTAAATGATAGAGCTGATTCTCTGGCAGTTTCAGCCACACTTTTGATTCCACATCTTGATTTTAATCAAGATAAATATATCATTGAATTGATATGTAGACCTAGTGTACCTGACAATTGGGATCATTGGCAGATTTTTAATGATGATAAACAAATTATTAACTTTCTACAAACTGAAGATAGTTTCAACAATCTGTATTTTGAAGGAAGTAATTCTTCTTCTTCTTCAGATTCAATGTCAGATACTTCATCGGAGCTAGATGAAGAAATTCTACAACTGAAAGGTAATAAAATTCCTAAAGGGTTGGTTTCACTAGAAAGACTTTTTGATAAGCATGATCGCTATATCAAAAGCCAACAACAGGAAGCAAATTTTGATTCTCACATGGGATATGAGAAATATAATATTGGATCTCAAGAAAATCCAAAGTTTGTTAATATTGGCAACAATTGTACTCCTGAAGAAAAGGATCAATTTATACAACTTTTACGTCAATACAGTGATGTGTTGGCTTATTCTTATGATGATCTTAAGTCATTTCAACCTGATAAAGTGCAACATGAAATTCCTTTAAAGCTTGATGCAATACCTTTCAAACATAAGCAACGCCAGTATAATCCTAAAATCTCAAGTACTATTTACTCTGAAATTCAGAAAATGCTAGATGCACTAATTATCTTTCCTATCCATCATTCAACATGGATAGCTAATATAGTTCCAATTCGTAAGAAGAATGGAGAGATACGTATCTATGTAGATTTTCGAAATCTTAATCAATTGTCACTTAAAGACAATTATCCTTTACCAATAATGGATCAAGTGTTACAAACTGTAACTGGAGCTGAAATGATGTCTATGCTGGATGGATTTTCGGGTTATAATCAGATTGAGGTAAGTGAATCAAATCCGCATAAAACTGCATTTACTACTCCTTGGGGTACATTTGCATATCGCAGGATGCCTTTTGGATTGATCAATGCAGGAGCAACTTTTCAAAGAGCTATGGATTTTGCTTTCCATGGTATCTTGGGAAGATATATTGTGGTATATTTAGATGATCTCACTGTCTTTTCCAAAGATCGGGAAAATCATCTCTTTCATTTGCAAGATGTGCTAGAAAGATATCGCAAGCATGGTATTTCTCTCAATCCTAAAAAGTCAGTTTTTGGGGTAATAGAAGGAAAACTTCTTGGACATGTTTTATCCAAAGAAGGAATCAAAATTGATTCAGAGAGAGTTAAGTCTATTCAAAATCTTTCTTTACCAGCCAGCAAAACTGCAGTTCATTCTTTCTTTGGAAAGATTAATTTCTTGAGAAGATTTGTACCTGATTTTGCTGAGAAAACTCATCATATCGTTGATATGATGAAAGGATAGACCACTTTCTGTTGGAATGTTGAAGGTAGAGCTGCTTTTTCTGAAATCAAGGATGCAATTGCTCATGCACCAGTGCTGGTTTGTCCTGATTATACTAAAGACTTCATTATGTATAGTTATGCTTTTGAGCATACTATGTCTGCAATTTTGATGCAAAAAAATCAAGAAGGAATTGAATCTCCCATTGCTTTTATGAGTTGTCCTTAGAAAGCTCATGAATTCAAGTATTCCTTAATGGAAAAGAATGCTTTTGCTGTGGTAAAAGCAGTTAAAAATTTCAGATTTTATATTCTGAATTCGCATACTATTGTTCTAGTTCCTGATACAGCAGTCAAATCTATTCTGACACAACAAGATTTTGGTTCAAAAAGAGGTAATTGGGTAGCTAAGATTCAAGAATATGATCTTGAAATCAAGCCTACTAAATTGGTTCGTGGAAAAGGTTTGTGTCAGCTTATGGCTGAGAACAATTTAGAAGAAGAAGAACAAAATGTTTTTGATGATCTTCCTAAGGTATTGTTTGTTAGTATTACCGATGAATGGTACTCCAACATTGCCTCTTTTTTGACCTATGGTGAATGCCCAACGCATTTGTCATTTAAAGAAAAGAGAAATTTGAAGCTCAAAGCTGCAAATTATGTTCTTTGGGATAGTGGTTTATATAAACGAGCCATAGATGGTACTTTTCAACGCTGTGTTGATAAAGCACAGCAAGACAGATTGCTGGAATCTTTTCATAGTTTGGCGTGTGGTGGACATTTCTCACCACCAGTTACTGCACATAAGATCTTAAGATCTAGATACTACTGGCCAACACTCTTTCAAGATACATATGAATGGGTACACAAGTGTGCAAAATGTCAGCAGTTTGTTGGCAAACAAAAGTTAGCAGCGCTACCTCTCAAACCAGTAGTAATTGAAGAACCTTTTAGACAATGGGGAATTGACTTCATTGGTGTTATTAATCCTTCTTCAAGTGTTGGGCATTCATATGTTCCTGCTGCAACAAATTATTTTACCAAATGGGTCGAAGCAGTTCCAATAAAACATGCCACCTCTGAAGTAGTGTGCAGATTTCTTAAAGAAAATATCATCTCCAAGTTTGGTGTTCCATACAAGGTGGTGACGGATAATGCAGCTTCATTTTCCTCTTATGAGGTAACTCAATTTTGTTTTGATTATAGCATTATCTTGGCTCACTCTTCTAATTATTACCCTCAAGGTAATGGTCAAGCGGAATCCAGTAATAAAAACTTGGTTACCATAATCCGAAAGCTAGTGGATGAAAATAAGAGAACATGGCACAAGGCGTTGTTTGATGCTTTGTGGGCTGATCGAATCACACCTAAGAGAGCCATTGGCATGTCTCCATTCCAATTACTCTATGGGTTGAATGCAGAAGTTCCTATTACTTTAGAGCTTCCAGCTCTTAAGTTGGCCAAGGCTGTTGAAGACGACACATTTGAAAGCTCCTTGGATAAACGGATAATGTATCTTTCACAATTGGAGGAGCAAAGATCACAAGTGGTGGATCGTATCAATAATCATCAAAAGCAAGTTAAGGCTCTCTTTGATAAGAAAGCAAAGCTAAGAGCATTTCAAGTTCGAGATCGTGTTCTGCTTTGGGACAAAAGAAGAGAACCCAAAGGCATGCATGGAAAGTTTGATTCTCTCTGGCGTGGTCCTTTCACAATTCATCAAATTGTTGGTGAAAACAGCTTTCTACTGGCCTATAAAGATGGTACTCCATTTGCACTGCCTTATAGTGGGCAGCATCTAAAGCACTACTTCGAGTAAGGCTTTAGATAAATTTTGTACATAAGTCCCTTTAGTCTTTTAGTCTTTTGGTCTCTTATTTTTGTTTTATTATTTTTCTTTTAGTGTCTTTTGTTTTGTCGACTCCATAACCCAATGGATACTAAGGCACATAAGATTCTAGATTCTACTACTTTCGTTTTCGAAAGTCGTTCCCCAGTCAGAGCCAACTGTTGTCCCTAATTTTTGACTTGTTTAAAATTGGGATAACCTATCAAAATTTTGATAAAATTTGAAGATCTCTTTTTAAGGCACGTTTTACGAGTTGCAAATGTTAAAAAATTTCAGTTTTGGGTCTATAGTC
>VDFB02072853.1:0-28866 GCA_007258455.2 Sequoia sempervirens
AGATGTATAAGACATGATGAAACTTATGATATACTACATGCATGCCATAATAAAACCCTGTGGCGAACACTTTGCAACTAAGAGAATAACCATGAAGATTCTCAATATAGGGTATTACTAGCCTACACTTTATAAGGATGCAGGAAAGTACACTAGGAAATATGATAGGTGTCAAAGGATGGGATGACCGACTAAATTAGATGAGATGCCTCTATACCCTCAAGTAGTTATCACACCATTTAAAAAATGGGGACTTGATTTTGTAGGTCCAATTGATCCACCATCAAATGGAAAATCTTACATCTTGGTTTGTATTGATTATGTGACTAAATGGGTTGAGGTCAAAGAAATGAAACATGCTAGGGACAATAGAGTTACAAAATTCCTCTATGAAGAAATCTTCACACGCTATGGAGTTCCTAGAGAAATAGTCATAGATCAAGGGGCTCAGTTCACATCCACTCTTGTCATAGCATTGGTGAATGAGTATAATTCCAAGTATAGAAAATATACACCCTATCACCCTCAAGCCATTGGCCAGTCTGAGGTAACAAATAGGGAAATATAATCTATTATGACCAAAACAGTAGCAATACACAAAAATAATTGGGAAAATAGGTTTCCAAAAGTTGTTTGGGCCTATAGAACCACTTGGAAAACCACCACTGGTTTTACTCCCTTTGAAATATTATATGGAAAATCAGCAATGATGCCTATAGAGTTTGAACACAAAACTCTTCAAACAACACTAGACCTTGGAATAGATATATTTGAGGCATAGAAGGATAGGGTTATGCAACTAAATGCCTTAGATGAGATGAGGAAATCAGCTCTCCACCATGTTGAGATGGTGTAGAACTAGAGAGTTAGATGGCATGATAAATACATCAAAGAAAAGAAGTTCCAGCTAGGTGACTAGGAAATTCTTTATGATTCTAGGTATAAAGACAACTTAGGAAAACTTCAAACCCGGTGGTTGGGACCATATGAGATTACAAAGGTCTCTCCCAATGGTGTTGTTCAGCTTACAACAATTGATCCTGTTAGGTTCAAGCTCCTAGTCAATGGTCATCATCTAAGGCTATACCATAAGCCTGCCTCAAAACAAGAGTTCATGCAGCAATTTATTGAATACCAGAACTCTGAAGTTCCTACAACTGAAGGAAGCGGACCTAGTGTTCAACCTTCCAGCTAGTCAAAGGTACGCATGCAACCATAATAAAAATTTCCACTTTTTGTGGGAATTAATTTCTCCATCAATAAAACTACCTACCCATTCATCTCCAATCCCTCTCTTGCACATCACTCCACCATCACTTCATTTAACAGCTCAACCGTACTTTTTTGGTGATCAGTACTTCCTTCCACACTTTTCAGAAAAGACATTCCAACTTTTTAGGTACATGCATAATGCTTAATGTATATTAATTACCTTACATGCATTTGTTTGATTTTTGTACTTTAATATTGATAATTCACATATCAAATCTTGTTAGTATGCCCTATTATATCAAACTTCCATTACAACCTATGCTGACACATGGCTTTATTGAGGCTAGGGGAAAAGTGTGAACCTACATGTCATACATTCCATTATTCATATTTCATGCGCCAACATGGTAGTAAATTTGAAATGATGAAGTTGAAGTGATGTTTTGCATGCATTATATGACATTAAGCCACCACCATTTTCTTTGATAATACCCATCCTCTATGTCTTCTTTATTGCCTTAGTCAGAATCATAATGCCACTAAAAAGGTAAAATTGAGATGTCATACGACATTGGTGTTAATATTGGTGAGAATTCCAGGAAGTGAAAGAAAAATTGGGTTTTTGGCTAAAGGATTGCAAGAAATAAGTCTTTGCAGAGGTGTTTTCCAGAGTGTGAGTGGAGGCAATGGGAGGTTAGTTAATCAGAAGTGAACCAACAGCTCACTAGGTAATCCTATAGGATGCACTCTGTGAGCCTGAATTCAAGAATTGTGGTTGGCTTGATTACTTTCTGAAGCTAAATAGTTTCAATAACGACATTGCCTTAGAATTTGCACAAAAATTTTCTAATGGTGAGGCAATGGTGAAAGGATTAAAAGTTATAGCCATCGAAGAAAGGATTGCTGAAGTTTTAGGTTTTCCTACTGAAGGAGAACCCTACCTTGCTTCTAGGGATGCTAGATCAGCTAGAGCAGAATTCACTGAGCCTAGTGATCCTCCACTTGTTATAGAAAAACAAGGAACAAGAAGACTTTCTTTGCTGAAAACATGGAAGCAAGTTGTTATTTATATTATCAAATACATCACCTGCAAGGGTCACCAATCCTATCTTCATTTTGTGCATTTCAAGCTTTTGAATCACATGAGACATGGCAGGAGGATGAATGTGCCAAACGGCATGTACAATCTTCTTGCAATCATGGCTGTTGAGACACAGAAAGGTGGGGAAAACTTTGTTTCCCATCATTGTTTGATTAAAGTGCTGGAAGAAAATTCTTTGCAAGATGTGTCCAATATGTCATGGGATGAATTTTTGAACATTAAGAAGTTCAGATTAGAAAATGTGGGAACTAGTTCCTCTGAATCTAAGCATGCAGATGAAGATAGTTCATCTTTGGACCCCAATGTTGATGTTTCCCCTAAAACCACAATTCGCACTAGGGATGCTATTCAAAAGGAGGAAGAATAAATGAGAAAAGAAGAAATTAGCAAAGGGAAGGCTAAGAAGAAAAAACCAGAAAAGTTAAATCCTAGCCCTAGGAAGCGGAAAATTGAAGAAACTGAGCATCCTGCAGCCACTGGGAAAATATAAAAGTCCTCAAAGGAAATCAAAATTGACCGAGTATGCCACTGGTGTGCCTCCAAAAAGGATCCATAGACTCAGAGGGAAACCTGGAAAGAAGGCAGAAGCTCCTAAGAGGCAGGAAAATATAGGATTGGCAGAATCGTTGTTGTTGTAGAGCAAGTTGAACATCAGGAACCAGTGCATGGAAAGATCCTAGTAGGAAAGCACATACCTCCTACTTTTTCATGGGCATCAGTAGCCCTGGATTTATGGAAAGGAATCTAGGAGAAAGAAGAAGAATGGAATAGAGAAAAACTTAGGCTACAAGAAGAGATCAATAAGAAAAATGAAGAAATTGAGGAGAAGAATGCAGAGATTACTACATTAAAAGATAAGGTAAACAATGTGATGACTCTAATACCATAAATTATGGAATGTAGGACTCCCCCAAGGGTATATGCATTGCATTTAAGGGAGCGCAGTCTCTCTTTTAAGTTTTCAAGGGTCATTTCCAGTCTAAACTCTTCCATTGAAACCCCACAAGAATTTTTCCAAGCTTATCAATCCTCTCCTAAAATTAAGAATTTATTGTGTGAGTTGTATTTGAAAAACTATGTTGTTCCCAATGACCATGAATGGAATCCATTTCTATATATTGGGGATGTTCACTTGAGGGCAATAATGTCATGGATTCAAAATGAAATCAGCTAAGGGAAACAATTCAAAATATACAGAGAAAAAGAACTCCATACCCCCTATCTCTAAGAGTTGAATCAAGTAATCCTATAGATATCTTCTACACATGGCACAGACATCTTTACAATCTAGAGTACAAAAAGAGGATCATTCCTTCTAGGGAGGAAGCATACCTAGAATATGAACAGGTAGCTGCCACTACAGGAAAGACAATATTGGGATATTTATCACAAAGATGGAATGAATTTCTAGATCAATTAAAACAAGTTGAACCTCATTCCCTACAAAATTATTATGCAGCTTGCAAACAAAGCATCAGGTATATACATCTTGGGAGAATAAAGCAACACTATTGGCTCACATTAATATTTTAGCCACCTATTCTATTGTGGCTAGTACCAAACCACAAAACCTATTGGTACGATGTACAGAGGGGCCAAGGTGGGGCAAACTGGAAAGTAAGCAGGGGTTCTATTGGGATACAAATTTAGAAACTACAGGGACTGATCAAGGGAAGATAGAAATTGGCGATTTCAGGGCTTTAGTAAGGCAAAGGAATCGAGTTCCCTCTGCTGGAGGACCAACAAATCATTAGGTTGGGGGGAGATGATGAGTCCAAATAATGACTCATTTTTTTTAGGATTTATCATATGTTTGTTATTATTACTATGGGGTTTTAGCACCTAGTTACTAATACTTTCTATGTTATTTACCTAAACTTATGAACTTTGGACATGAACTTATCCATGTAACTTTTGATGGTATTAACCTGCTATGTGATATATCTATATTAATTTTATATTTGATTGAATGAATGTTATTCTAAGGTGATTATAGATATGCAATTGTCTTGTGCACGCTAATGTCATAATGCATGTTTAGATTAAGATACAGATATAAATGAAGCTTGCAAGGTGGAAGAAATTCATGCTAGCTACCCGATTGTTGAAGGAGTCAAAAAGAGATGGAGATTAAAGAGGTCAATGGTTGCAAACTTCCAGCTCATGTGGAAGTTATAACTAAACTTTAAATGACCGTGTCTATTAGTTGAGTAGATTTAGGAGGTGTTGTTATGACGGATCCTCGTTGAGGAAAAACTAGTTTGACTAAATCTTGTGCATGCATAACCTCCTTCCTCTTTTTCATGATTTTAATAAATGCTATCCACCTCGTCTGTTGGAGTCGACTGTGTAGTTTGTTAGGATCTTTCCTTCTATAAATAATGATCAGATGTTCCTCTTTAGGAAGTTGGACATTTTGATAGTGTACTTTCATTTTCAATTTCAAGGAATACAATCATGTTGTTGTTATGATGTAACAATGTTTTCAATGAATAAAATGATACTTTAATTTGCTACATCTGAGTTAGTTTTGGGAAGACTCATTCAAGGGGGCCCACTTGGTGAGAATTTCATCCATTTAGTTCAATAGTTACTTTTTTGTTTAGCAATTAGTTAGAACCTTAGTAGCTTTCTATTCCTGCAGCCATTGGAACTTCGTTATGTGTATGTTCTTGCAGCCAAGGAAGACAAAGTAACTTCCTATCTATTTGTTGAGACTTATGTTCATGTCATTCATTTCAGTTTAGTTTAGTTGTTGATTTATGCTTAGTATTTATGCTAATTCCTTTCAATCATTTCACTTTTAGTACTATTTCCTCTCTAGTTATAGGATAAGGATGACTACAATTGAGTCCTAGTGCACTGACAATGCTCACCCATTTCAAGTTCACATCCTAGGTTGATAATCAAATGAACCTTCATAATGAGCAAGATAACTACTTAGTGCAGATATCTAATATCTAAGTTATAGCTTTAATGGCTTACTTATTAAACCATTAGAGGAGGCCAACAATATGTGCAATAAGGTCAAGGTTAATATATAAGATAATGTTCTGATCTTGATCACTTAACATTCTATAAGAAAGGGTTAATATATAAGATAATGTTCTCATCTTAATATTAGGGACTATAATGAGTATCACAAGCTAATATTAACTATGGGCATTAAAGGGTAGATGGGAATCCAGGTATGCATTCTAGGTTTGAGTTTGCAATAATCCTATATCTTGGAGAAGCTCCTTCTCTAAAATTATTTTTATTAAAATCTCTTTTATATATATGTCCTAGGTCTATATCCAAGATGTATTGGATAGAAGATGTGATAATTGACACCTTTGGGACTCCTTGGAATTTGTATTTCATTGTATTAGGTACCTTATCCAACTTCTCAATAGTATAATCAATAACCTTAGTATGCATTCTACATATGGAAAAAGAAAGTCCAATAAAACTCCATGTTTAAGTATTTTATAATTTTATTAGGTTATTAGATATGTAAGACATTTTTAATGAAATGGGTTCAAACCTAGGAAACATATTAAAGTGTCCCTAAAATTGATTTATTCCTTTTCATTAGGAAAATCTAATATTTTTCATGTAAACTGGGGTTGAGAGTCAGACTTGAACTAGAACTTGGGACCTTAAATTAGAACTAGTGGGCAATCGGGGCTGGGAGGAACTAGAAACTTGAAACTAATTTCCATGTCCTTATTGAGCACCTAGGTCTGATAGGAAAAAGTTTGAATTTATAGAAGAAGCAAGAGACAAAAATCGAGAAGAACTCAAAACTTAGAACTAAGTTTCAAGTCCCTATTGGGTTTCATGGTTTGGAAAGGAACTTAATGAAGTGAGTTTTGGAGATTGAGTGGAAAAATGAACCAAGAACTAAGTTCTTGATTCCTATTGGGTTCTAAGGTCCAATATTAAATGATGAATTAGAATAAATTATTGCGAGAGGTGGGTATTGAATGGGAATTAGAACTTGGTCCCAAAGTTTTATATCTCAAGTTCCACCTAAAATCCATGACCTTATGGGTATGGATACAACTTATTATGCTTTCGACTATGAGAGTGGGATAGATCCTTGGACTTGGAACATAAGTTTTTATTCCTTAGTTCCATCTGGAGTCTACAAATAGGTGGAAAAAAGAAACTAAAGGAATTCAAGAGAAATAATTGGATGAGAACCAAAACTAGGAACCTAAGTTCCAAGTTCCTAGTTCCATTTGGGACCCAAGATTTGGAGGGAATTTGGAAGATGAGATGAAGTAATTAGTGGTAGATTGGAGAGTGGAAGGAAATATATAGAGGGAATTTGGAACTTGGAACCAAGGTTCTAAGTACAATATTCCATCTAGGATTTGTGACCCAAGGGTGGCCAAAGGGAAGTTGCTGAGTCAAATCTAGTCAATACTATGAGGGAGATACATATCAAAAATAGGGGAAAAAACCCAATTAAAACCCCAAGAATGAGGAAAGACACTACAAGAAGCAAAAATCACAAAACAGCCACAAAATAGAACACATAGAAGAAAAGAATAAAATAAAGAAATAAAAACAACACAAGGGTGAGATGAGAAGCCTACCTCATAGCACATCTTCAAGGAAGAGTTGCAAACTATGATGCTCAAGTGAAACTCAAGCACATGAAATCACACACAACAAAGGAACTAAAAAAATATGATTGATAGGAAGCGAATGAACTAAACAACACATGATTGATAGGAAGCAAAGGGACTAAACAACACATGATTGGCAAGATATAGAGGAACTAAATAACACATGATCAACAGGAAGCAAAGGAAAATTTCCTAAATGTAAGGAAGCACAAGATATCAAAGGGTGAAAAGTGAAAAATGAAGGGGAAAAAGTTATAAACCCATGGGGAATGCCTCCATATGCACCATAAATATGTAGGAGGTGTCGTCTAACTTTTGCTTGAGTAGCTTTATTTACCCAAAGTTAATAATTTATTAGTAGATATAATGTTATTAGGTAGTATTAAACTTTAACAAAACTTTAATACATATAAATTGATATTGTGTAGCAATAATTAATCCATTAAATATTATTAATCCATCAGTTGAAAGCGGTGGTTGGGCTTTGCGAGCTCAAAACTACTCCTCGCAAGACGAGCAAGAAACCTACAACAAGGAAAAAATTAAAGGAAGGGAGTAAATTCCAAGTAGAGCTATCACCCATGGACATCGAAGGGAAGAACAATGTTGGTAGAGATTCTAAGGGGGACACCATTGTGGCTACTATTGTGGATATGGGGTTGGAGAACACCAACATCAAGAGATCTCACAGATTGGTGAAAAACAGTAAGAAAGTGTCGATGAATGACATTTCTAGTGACGAGGAGTAGTCTGACAGTAAAGGAAAGAGGAAGGAGGAAGATACGGAGGAGGAGGAATTTGTGGAAGGACCTAATCACTTTTCTGACCTCAACAAGATGCTCAAGGAGGAATTGATGACCTAGTCTTAGACCCTCAGGCTATGGAGGAAGATAATACTAGGACTATGGACAAGGTGGACGATCATAGCATGTTGTTGGAGCAAATGCATGAACTTGAAAGAAAATCAGTTGGGTTGACCCAGTTCACTGTCAAAATGATCTGCCATGTTGTTGGTACCCTTTTTGTTGTGCTCAAGGAAGAAATTGACAAGAAGGCTATGAAGGAGGACCCCAACTAGGTTGGGGAGGATGTTATTAACCTCCTCTCTCTCAAATGGGAGGGTGCTAGTTAGTCTGCTACTGCTATGTCCTATTTTTCTTGGGTCATTGTTTATCTATTGTTGGTCGGTTGTTTCTATGTTTTTTTTTTGGTGGTTTCTTTTTAATGCTTTGGACCTGATCTTTTTTGGCCCTTGAGGCTCATTGTGTAAAGGGTACAATGCCTTGTAAATGTTGCTTAATATATCAAAAACATTAATATTCATCAATAACTTGATGATAAAAAAAATTAGAATATTTATAAGCAGTAATAATTAAATCAATTAAAAATTTAAATCAATGATTGCAAATAAAATTTATTAACACATATCGTTAAATCATGGAGAGGTTGTTATCTAGAACTCAAAGGAATAGTTACAGGTCTAGGCTCTCCATAGCAAGGAAGTACCCCCAAAGGAAACTAGTTGTTACACATAACCTAACCTGCCTCATGGTATAAATAACACAACCCTAGCCAAGACACTCCTGTGGGTACACTATACCCCAAGTTATACACACACTGTGTGCCCCTTCTCCAAATACCGCAATGCTAGCCAATGACCCTAACCTTCACTCCTTTGTGCCCTTTGCATTTCTCTTTTCCTTTTTATCTTCTCTCCTTGAATGCTTCCGTGACTTTTCCAAGTCTCACACAAATGCTTTATATAAGCCTTAATGGGTGGTTTCCAAACCTTCACACCCTTTCACAGAGGTTGCCTTTAATAATTATTTATTTAAAGAATTATTCCTCTCTCTTTTTAAAAGATTTTATATATTTTTTTTTATTAATCTTTCTTTTAGCCAAAGGATCATAATATCCTTTATTTTTCTATCTCCCTTTTCATTCTAAAGGGTTATTTCATAAATTTCTCTTCTCTTGGGGAAAAATTCAAATAACATTTCTCCCCTTTAAATTTGTTGTTGTTCTCAGTAGCATGAAATGCATTTGCATCACAACTCATAGAACACATAATCAATAATTGAAGAAACTAATATTAAATATATTTATTCTTCATAATGTTTATTATTATCGTGTTGACATAAAATTTAGCTAGTAAATGACATGCATATCCTATATTATATAGTCACTCATTGTTGAACTATATATAATATATATACTCAAAATATATTCTAAGATGGTAATCATGCATTTTGGACTACATGAGTATCCTCTTTTCCTATACAATAATTGATAAGACACATGTACAAATTTATTGGGTTGATCAAGTCCAATAACAAAGTATAATACAATAAAACATGGTAATCTTTCTAGGCATCTTAATGTGGATATAACAATTATTAACATGCATAGAATACTTCATAGAGAAACATTAGAAATAATAATTCATTTAATTTAAATAGGGTACACCCACCTAGACTAAAAACTATATTAAATAGAATGCACCTGGTATCTATAGCCAACCCATCCCTTATTATTTCTTAATCTTATTAGCACGTCAAGGCCCATGTTCCATGAAATGAGACTCATTCTAATCTATATTAATTGGGAAAAGCTATATTAAGATACTACTTGAAAATTGGATTATAGAAATTTGAAGACTTTCTTGTCATTTAGAAACATTATGTAGGAACATCTTACATTCTTGTGAAAACAATGTGTATACACATGTTTATATAATAATCAAAGAGTGAGTAGATCACCACAAACCTCTTAAAGAAAAGAGTTTGGCTTAACTATCATCCCCATAATTAATTCCAAATAGAACTATTACATAATTTATCTTATGAAGAGGTTTTATAAAGAAAGGGGAAATCATTAAACTAGGATTTTGCAACTATTTCACAACTTCTATGTTGAAATATGAGCCATGATATTAATATTATAAAATCCACAATCTTCAATACTAAGCTAGTTATTGAAAGCATTGTTTAATTCTTAAAATTTCATGTTCAATCTATTTAAATTCATAAACTCCAACACATGATCTAGATTACAACATCAAGCACCCACTAAGTATAGGTAGGAATTCACGATGACCTCACATCTTTGGCACAAGGTCATGATTAGTCTAAAAATTCTAATGGAGTCTATTTATAAGATGAGTTGTGACCCAAAGGTTCACTATGTATATTAAGTAAGATCCATTCTAGGATGAGTTATATAATATTTATCTTCATGTGAACTATCATGGTGTTTACTTGTATGTTTATATAAAATACTTAAAATTAATAATGGTGGATTTAACTAGTATTAGGATTAAGGTGTCTCAACCTTAGAGAGTCCCAAGATATTTTTAATTAATTAAATTAGTCCCTTTTTGCATATTTTATTAATTAAATCCTAAGTGATATGTTTCTAATTTGATATAACAATTTGTGGGACCCGTTTGCACGTTGGCTTCATACATGTTTGGTGGAGAGCAAAAAATTATGCCACTTTTCACCTGGGTACTTGATTGGGAAGAGGTGTTTGTGAAATCGTCTCAAAGGTGCACCATAGAGACATGTGCCATATATCTTGAGTTATCACTTGGGAGGATTTTGGAAAGTTACTAAATGAGACTATGACAACCACTCAAAGTGAAAAGAAGTCAAAGGGGAGTTCAAAATTGGCAGTTGGCTATATTTTCTCTAGTGTGATGCCATGCATGTCAAGGTGACTTAATATTTGCATAAAAATTGGAGTTGTACACCTTGCATGTGGTTGCATGTTGTTGCATGTTAGTGCATGTCATTGCATGATAGTAGGTTGCTTTTTTGGTCAGTTTGGACTTATGCATGTTCTCTATTTCAATTTGAATGCATCTAGAGAGTGTGGAGATGACACATGGAATTCTTGGGCACCCATGTTAGAGGTTTATAAATATTATATTTTTATGTATTTTGTGAGATGCTTTTTATATTTTTTTGAGAAGTCATTATGCTATTGAAATTACTCTAGATTTGTATCACTATGTAAAGACACATGCAAGAGCATAAACTCTATTATTTTATTTTAACCTCTTTGTTACTGATAATACAATTGATCTATGCTTTGGTGTGTGGGTTTTTTCCCAAAAAGGTTTTCCCACATAAATATCTTTGTTATGGTTTTATGTGTTTAAATCTAAAATTTAACTTATGAATGTGCATCTAAACTGTAATGGTTTAGAGGATTTGTAATAAAGTTTTGCAACCCTCTCCTGCTTAGATCTGTGTTTGAAGGTTGTTTCTACACCTATCTTTCCTTTCAATTGGTATCAAAGCTTGGTCATATTTGTTTGTGTTGTTGGGTTGAAGGGTTTTTTATACTGATCTTAGTTTCAGTGGGAGATTTGCAAGAAAATATTTTGTAATATTATTGCAGGATAAATTTGGCAAGCATGTCCAATAGAATCAAGATGGAAAAGTTTAATGGAGGAAATTTTGAGTTGTGGAAACTCAAAATGGAGGATATACTCATAAATATAGATCAATGGGTTGTAATAACTAGAAAAAAACTAGGTACAACAACCTAGGAAGATTAGGATCTAATGGACCCAAAATCCAAGGGTTTGATAAGACTTTGCTTGGTTGACTTTGTTCTCCTAAAATTTCATGAAGAGAATACTATAGTGAGTCTTTCGAAGAAACTTGGAGATATTTATCAAGGGAAATACTTGGTAAATAAGTTGTTCCTACATAAGAATTTGTAATCTCTGAAGATGAAGGAAAGAGTATCCATTTCAATTACCTTAAGTCCTTTAATACGATTGTTGCACAGTTAAGTTTAGTTGGTGTAAAAATCAAGGATGAAGATCATTGCATGTTTCTACTATGTTCTTTGTTGAACCCTTGGGACCACCTAGTGATGGCTATCAAAAATATTACAACCACCTTTAAAATGGATGATGGGGTTGCTTCATTGTTTTCTGAAGAGATGAGAAGGAAATATTTTGAGATGGATAAGGAGGACCTTGTTGTTCATGGTAGATCAAAGGAGAAAGGAAAGAAGGAAAAAAAGTCTAAATATAAGTCTCCTGGTAAAAATCCCAAGGTGAGATGTTAGAACTATGGTAAGATAGGTCATTTTCAAAAAGAATGCGAGGAGAAGAAAAATAAAAATAAGAAATCCTTTGATTTTGATTCAAATAAATCCTCTCAAGATGGTTGTGATACTTTTGTTACAATCTTGGAATTTTATGCATTATAAGATGTGTGGTTGATAGACTCAAGTGCCTCTTTCCACATGACATATCACAGAGGTTGGTTCTCAAAGTATGAGGAGTATGATGGTGGGAAGGTGTATCTAGGTGATGAATCTCATCTAAAAAATTGTTGGTTGTGGAAGAGTCAATATTTGATTCCATGATGGTAGAGTGAAGGGAATTGATGGTGTACTACATATCCCTAGTTTGGCACGAAATGTACTTTCAATAAGTAAGTTGAATGATGTGGGTGCACAAGTTGTTTTCTCAAGTGGTGGATGCAAGATGACTAGAGGTTCTATGGTGTTTTCCAAGGGTGTTCAAATTGGCACCTTGTATAAGCTAGATGCATGCATGGTTCAATGTAATAGTAATTCTATGGATTCCAAGAAGAGATATGTGGATTCTTCATCCTCACCATCACATCGAGCAAAGAAGAAAATTGTGGTTTCTACATCTTATGGTCATGTTTTTTAGGTACCTAAGGGTTCCAATGCTTTATAGATGAAGCTCCTAGCTGAGAAGAAAATGTTATGGTACCAAAGAATTGGCCATATTTGTGAGAAAGGTCTTAGATCCATCAAAAATAAGAGCCTTTTTGAAGGCCTTGATTATTGTAATCTCAAGTTTAATTCTTGCGAACATTATATATATCGAAAGCAACACCATGTTTCTTTTTATTCTAGTTTCCATAAGTCTTCTAGGGTATTGTATTATATTCATGTAGATGTGTTTGGTCCTGTTAATGTTCCTTCATTATCTAGATCTATGTATTTTGTCTCATTCATAGATGATTATAGTAGGACATTTTTATATTCCCTCAGAAGTGATTCTAAATTTTTTAGTCAGTTTAAGGTATTCAAATCCTTATTTCAAAAGCATACTAGTAGAAAAATTAAGTGTTTGAGGATGGATAACAATGGTGAGTTTTGTTCATCAAAATTTGATAGGTTCTGTAAGAACCATGGGATTGAGAGACACAAGACAACTCCATACACCCCACAACAAAATGGAGTTGCAGAGAAGATGACCAGAACACTAATGGAGAGGGATAGGAGTATGTTGAGTGGTGCTAGCCTTGAACAAAAAAATTCATATGAAGCTATAGCTACTAGATGTTAATTAATTAATAGATCTCATACTAATACTTCAATGCTTTTTTAAATGACACCCATGGAGGCATCGTAAGAAGCCCCTGATGATACATCTCAAAGTCTTTGGTTGTGAGGTATATTCTCATGTACCTAATGAGAAAATATCTAAATTGGAGAAAAAGGTGGTTAAGTGTATCTTCATTGGCTATGGTGTTAGTGTGAAGGGTTACAAGATTTGGGATCTAGTTTCAGAGAAGGTTCTCTATAGTATAAGTGTAATCTTCTAAGAGTTGAAACCTTCCACTACTGATCTATAGCTAGAGATAGAAGAGAAACAAAAAAGGAGGTAATTTAGATCTCACCTACTCTAAAGAAAGATGAAATATGCACTACTACTATACCTAATAAAGAGGAGAGATTTGAAAGATCTAAAGAAGAGAAATAACCTTAACCTCAACAATTGAGGAGGTCTACACATGTTAGGTGAAAATTGAAAATATTTGGATATTCTATGTTGGATTCCAATTGTATATTTGCTTTGATTGCTAGCATTGATTAGCCTAGGACTGTTAGAGAGGCTATGGTTATACATGATGTAGATTCTTGGATGGAAGACATGAATGAAGATATGGTTGCATTAAAAATATGCTACATGGGATTTGGTACATTTTCCTGAGGGGAGAAACTCATTGGATGCAACTGAGTGTTCAAGAAGAAAGTTGTCTAGATAGAAAGTTGAGAATTATAAAGCATAGGTGGTTGGAAATTGGCATTCTTCGTTGGAGGGAATTGATTATGGTGATATATTCTCTCTTGTAGCGAAGTCAACATCTATTAGGTTCCTACTATCACTTCCAGCTACTTATGATCTAGAAATGGAATAGATGGATGTGAATAGAACATTCCTTCATGGTGATTTGGAAAAATAAATTTATATGTCACAACCAGAGCATTTCATTTATAAAGGTAAAGAGAACCTAGTATGAAAGTTAAAGAAATTTAATATGGTTTGAAGTAATTTCCTAGAATGTGGTACCAATATTTTGACACCTATGTGTTGTCTTATGGATTTATGAGATCCAAATCTCATCATTGTGTATATTACAAGATTTAAAATGGTCACATTCTTGTCATAATCATGTATGTGGATGATATGTTGTTTATTGGGAATGGTAAGAGTTTGATTTCATATTTGAAGTCTTAGTTTTCAACACAGTTCAAGATGAATGATATAGGTGCATTGATGTATATTCTAGGTATGGATATCATAAGAGATGGAGCTAAAAAAAATCTTTGGTTAAGCTAGAGCAAATCTGTGAACTCTGTGTTGGAGAAATTCAATATGCCAGCTTGCAGACAGTTAGTTGTTCCTATAATGCAGGGGATGAATATTTTTGTAGAGGATTGTCCAAAATCTCCTATTGAGATGGAGTACATGAATATAGTACCATATACAAGTTTTGTTGGTAGCTTGATATAATCTTGGATGGGTGCACTGGGATGCAGTGAAGAGAAAATTTGTATCTTCACTGCATCTCAGTGCACCCATCTAGGATTAGCCCTAAACTACCTAAGAACTCCCACTACTTGTGAAATGTTTGGACTTGTACAAATAATAACATACATAAAGCTACCAACAACACTCATATATGGTACTCTAGTCATGTCCTCCATATCAATAGGAGATTTTAGAAAATCCTCCACAAAAAGCTTCATCCCTTGTATTATAGGAACAACTAACTGTCTGCAAGTTGTCATGTTGATTTTCTTCAACATAGAGTTCACATAATTTGTCTAACTTAACCAAAGCTTTATTTCATC
The DNA here is from genome assembly GCA_007258455.2 of Sequoia sempervirens. NCBI lineage: Eukaryota > Viridiplantae > Streptophyta > Pinopsida > Cupressales > Cupressaceae > Sequoia > Sequoia sempervirens. Next base: position 15,073 of record VDFB02072853.1, read on the forward strand.
TCTATCTCTTTTGATATCCATCCCTAAAATATACCTCATTGCACCTAGATCCTCCATCTCAAACTGTGTTGACAACTGAGACTTCAAATCTGAAATCAAACTCTTACCATTCCCTATAAACAACATATCATCCACATACATGATTATGACTAGATTGTGACCATTGTCAATCTTTTAATAGACACAATGGTTATATTTGGATCTTCTAAATCCAAAATACAACACATAGGTGTCAAAATTTTGGTACCACATTCTAGGAGATTGCTTCAAACCATATAGAAATTTCTTTAACTTGCATACCAGGTTCTCTTTAACTTTCTCAATGAAATGATCTAGTTGCCACATATAAATTTTTTCCTCCAAATCACCATGAAGGAATGATGTCTTCACATCCATCTATTCCACTTCTAAATCTTAAGCAACTACAAGTGATAGTAGGTACCTCATAGATGCCATTTTCACTACAAGAGAGAATATCTCACCATAATAAATTCCCTCCACCTAAGAATACCCCTTTACAACCAACTATGCTTTATGCTTCTCAACCCTGCCATCTAGACAATTTTCTTCTTGAACACCCATTTGCATCCAATGGATTTTTTTCCTTCGAGAAAAGGTACCATATCCCACATAGCATTCTTTTTCAATGTAGCAATCTCTTCATTCATATCTTCCATCCAATAATATACATAATGAATACCCATAGCCTTTCTAATAGTCCTAGGCTCATCAATGTTAGCAATCAAAGCAAATATACAATTGGAATCCAACATAGAATATCTAAATCTTTTTGGTTTCCACCTAACACACATAGATCTCCTCAATTATTGAGGTTGAGGTTCTTTCTCTTCTTCAGATATTTCAAAGCTGATTGAGCTCTCCTTATCATTAGGTACAATAGGAGTGCATATTTCATCTTCCTGCAGAGTATGTGAGATCTACACTACCTCCTTTTTTGTTTCTCTTGTATCTTTGGTTGTAGATCAATAGTGGAAGGTTTCAACTCTTGGAAGATCACACTTCTTCTATAGAGAACCTTCTCTACAACTAGATCCCAAAGCTTGTAAACCTTCACACTAACTCCATAGCCAATGAAGATACACTTAACCACTCTGTTCTCCAATTTTGATCTTTCTCACTAGGAGCATGAGCATATGCCTCACAACCAAAGACTTTGAGATGTCTCATTGAGGGATTCTTACTAGACCACACCTCCATAGGTGTCTTTTCAACAAGTTTCAAAGCAAGAGATCTGTTAATCAAATAACATGCAGTGGCTACAACTTCAACCTAGAACTTTTGTTCAAGGCTAGCACCACTCAGCATACTCCTAGCCCTCTACATTTGTGTTTTTTCCATCCTCTCCACAACTCCATTTTGTTGTGGGTGTAAGGTTTTTTCTTATGTCTTTCAATCCCATAGTCCTTATAGAACTTGTTGAATTCTAACGAACAAAAATCACCACCATTATCTGTCCTCAACACTTAATTTTTCCACTAGTCTTATTTTCAACTAGAGATTTTAATTCCTTAAACCAACTAAAAAATTTAGATTTACTTCTAAGGGAATATCTAAATGTCATTCTACTATAGTCATTTATGAATGAGATAAAATACACATATCTAGATAATGAAGGAATATTAAGAAGACCAAACACATCTAAATGAATATAATCCAATACCTCAAAAGACTTATAAGAACTAGAATAAAAAGAAACATGGTTTTATTTTCCATATATACAATGTTTGTAAAAATAAAACTTGAGATTACATTCATCAAGGCCTTAAACAAGCCTCTTATTTTTCAAGGCTCTAAGACCCTTCTCGCTAAATGGTCAAGTCTATGGTGTCATAACATCATCTTCTTAGTTGGGAGTTTCATCTCCAAAGCATTGTCACCTTAAATGCCTAGAAAGCACAACCATCAAATGTAGAAATTATAGTTTTCTTCTTTGCTTGATTTGATGGCGAGGATAAAGAATCTAGAGCCCTCTTCTTGGACTCCACATAAGTACTATTGCATATAACCATGCATGCATCTAGCTTATACAAGGTGCCAATATGACACCCTTAACAAGCACCATAGAACCTCTAGTCATCTTGCATCCACCACTAGAGAAAACAACCTACACACCCATATCATTTAGCTTACTTAAAGTAGGTACCAGGCCAAACCAGGGATATACAAGACACCATCAATTCCCTTCACTCTACTATGAAGGAATCAAATCTTGACTCTTCCACAGTCAACAATATTTAGGTGAGATTCATCACCTAGATACACCTTCCCACCATCATAGTCCACACACTTTAAGAACCAACCTCTGTGAGAGGTCATGTGGAAATAGGCACCCAATTCTATCTACCACACATCTTTTGATGCATTCATTGCAGAGGTAGCAATAAAATAATCTACATCATCCTAAGAGTATTTATTAGATGAAAAATTACTTATTTTTCTTCTTTTCTCCTCATGATCTTTACAAAAGTGATAAAATTTTCTGCAATTCCAACATTTCACCTTGGAATTTTTACCAGGAGACTTAGATCTCCTTAGAGACTTGGACTTAGATTTATTGTCTTTCTCCTTTAGTCTTCCTCAAATAGAAAGGGCCTCCTTGGTCACCTCAAAAGACTTCCTCCGCGTTTCTTCAGACAACAGGGAAGCAACCACATCAACCAACTTGAAAGTGGTTGTTGTGCTTTTGATAGCCATCAATAGGTGATCCCATGAGTCTAGAAAAGAACATAACAGGAGCATGCAATGGTCTTTGTCCTCTATTTTCACACCAATATAACCCAATTGAGTAGCGACCATGTTAAAATAATTCAGGTGGTCTGTAATGGATCCTCCTTCCTCCATATTTAGAGAATACAAATTATTTCATAGGAACAACTTATTTACCAATGATTTCCCTTGATAAGTGTCTCCAATTTTCTTCCAAAGACTCATTGCAGTCTTCTCTTCATGGACATTCAAAAGAAGGGAATCGGCCAAACAGAGTCTTAGAAGACCCTTGGCTTTCCGATCTATTAGATCCTAATTTTCTTGGGATTTTGGCATTAGTTTTTTTTTGGGATATTGCAACCCATAGATCTCTACCTATGAGCATATCCTCCATTTTGAGTTTCCACAACTCAAATTTTTTTCCATTAAACTTCTACATCTCTATTATTTGGAATGTGCTTGCCATCTATATCCTACAATAAGATTACAAAATCTTTTCTTGCAAAGCTCCCATTGAAACTAAGACTAGTATAAAAAACCCTCTAGTCCAACAACAAAAACAAAGTTGGTCAGGCTCTAATTTTAATTAAAAGGAAAACTAGGTGTGAAAATAGCTTCCAAGCACAAATCTAAGAAGGAGAGGGTTACAAAAATATTATTTCAAATCTTTAACTATTACAAATTAGATGCACATTTATTTGTTTAATTTCAAATTTAAACACATAAACCACAACACAAAGATTTACGTAGGAAAACCATTTTGAGAAAAAATCCACACACCAAATCATAGATAAATTATATTATAGTAAAAATCAATTGCAATAAAATTTCTATATTTTATGCTCTTCTAGGTGTTACTACACTATGATACAAAGTATAGAGTGAATCTTGCACATAAAATTTCCTTAGAAAATTACAATAATCATCTCTCAATGTGTTGGACTCAAGGAACACTGAGAGGGGGGGGTGAATCAATGTTCAGGAATATTTAAATTTCAATTCAGATCTTAAACCATTGACAACATTTTGATAGAAGTAAATATGTAAGCACATGAAGGAGACAACCAAAATACCATAACACCAATATTTTTACATGGAAACCCTATTAGGGGAAAAACCACGGTGGAGGTTAATCCACAATTCATACTTTGTTAAAAGTATGAAGAAAAAGGGGAATGCACATGCATTTGGGCACACTGCCTAGAGCTCACTACTCAAAATTAGGAAGGATCACTACCTTACAATATATTTAGATTACAAAAAAATGTTGAACTAAGAGAGTAGCATCTACAAATTCCTGGTTTCAGTTTCAGTGAAGCTCATATATCAGATTCTAGACCTTCAATCTATTTATGCTCTTCGCTCTATTCTTCTTTAATTCGCCTCACAAAAATCCTCTTTTGCACAAGTGAAACTATGATTAACAATCCTTCCACACACTTCGAACACACACACACACTTCAAAATGAATTTTTTGAATTCTTATATATATCTGCTAGCAAGAATTCAATCGCTATATGTCGGCTTCAATAGAAAAGAAAAATATCTTTCAAATGTCGCCTCAATCCTCATTAAATATTTGATGCATACCCACATAAGTCAAAAAATCCATAGCTAGGACCCCAAAAAAAATATCCAACACAAGAAATAATTAAACATTTACTCCTTATACATCTGCAACATGCTACATTCACTAGGTCGGCCACCATGAGCAAATAAATAGAAAAATCATCCTCTCGAATCTCCTAACTCATACACCAATTAATGCAACATCACAAAACTTAACAATAAGCTAATATGGATACTTAACAACCTTCTTGTGGATCCATAACTTAGAATGATAATCCGATGAAGCATACAGATCGACATACTAACCAGATACCATGTTCTTCATTCTTACTTCCAATAAAACTTTGTTCTTTACTCTACCTACTAGTATGAACAAATCTTGATCTGCGGACCAGAATAATGACTTAGGTTTCCATTAATGACATCACTAGAATCCATATTCCAACAATCTCCCCCTTTGGCATTGATGGCAACACTTAGTGAAAAATGACTAATTGTCGAAACTAGTATGATTATGCTACCAAAGTTCAAAATTTCAAAATTTCAAAACACAACTCCGACTCCCCCTTAGAATGATAAAGAATTTTTCACTGCTCTCTCTCCCCCTTTGACATCAATAAAAAACATATTTTAGATCTCCCCCTTTGCTAATTCAAAATTGGATCAAAATTTTGAAGAAATACAACTATTACTCGAGTCAGAAAATTATCTTGTACTTATCTTTTATTTATGAAAGAAATTTTCTCTAGGATTCTACTAAAATCTCAATGATTATTATCATGCTATTGTTCTTAGGTGTCTGGTTGATAATCTAGATGAGAGATTCTGGAATTGTGATTTCCTCTTCTAATTTTTCCCCTTTCCTCAGAACCTCAATCAATTTCTCCAATCTACATTTGGTTAAATCCTTCACTTTCCAAAATGTGTCCACAAGGTTGTTTCTGATGAAAAGAAATTTTGTATGCTTAGACTGCAATTCTTGAATCCTTTTCTTGACTGTGCCATCTTGATCGTGAAACATGTTCTAATCTTGACCAATCTTGTTCAGCTCAGATTCAATTTTCTCCCATTTCTCTTTGTATTTCCCAACTGCATGAGGCCAATGAACACAATTTTTGTAGATTTTATTGGTTGTATTTATGCATTTCCTCAACACATTCATTTTCCTTTTTATTTTGGCAAGAGATAGCCTAAACGGCTCCTTCAGATGTAGAATTATTTCTTCCTCTTTCCTATCGTCGGACTTAGAGACCATGGCTTCCTTAATGCATTTGATCATTTCTTCAGGAAACACATTTTGCAAACTTTCCAAACCAATGTTATTGTGCTCTCAATCAAATCCTGCTCATATGAGGGTCTATAAGACCATATGTCAGCAATTTTATACATCCCATCTTTCTCCTGAACAAGCTGCAGTATCTTTACTTTGGATAAAACACCTTCTTCTTTGCTTCCTCCTGCCATTACTACATTTGATTCAACTGATTATGGTTCATCCCTTAGAGTGTACTCATCAAATTTTTCATCTGGTATGTCCACAATCACTAGATCTTTACCTTTTCCTTCAATTTTTGGAGTTTTGTGTCCCAGAGGAGTGTAATCATCAATATCTTGAGCTCTTTTCTTCTTTCTCTACATCTCACTAGAAGAGGATCCAACTACAAGTGCTCTTACCAGAATAGAAATGTTAATTTCTCCAAAGTTCTCTAGCAATTCTTTAAATAAATTTGCATACTCTTGCTCACAATTTTCCAAAGTATTAGAATGTTCAAAAATTTGTTTACCAATCGGTTCATCCTCCTTCCATACCACATTATTGATTTGAGGTAGGCAATTCAGAAAATACATCATAATACATATGACCAAAGTACCAAACCTGAAGGGGTAATTTGCTTCCTTTGTTAGTTGCACATTTTCCATCAGTTGATCTTTTAGCAAATTACACAGGTCAAAGTCTTGATCCTCCATTATCATTTTATGAGAAATGTAAACTGCACCTGCCAAAGTTGCACCTTCCTTGTTTCTGAAAAATATTTTGTATGAAATTCCATGCACAATGTACCTTGTAATCGGATCTTTGATCATCAAAATTATCACAGCTCTTTGATCTCCTGTTACTCCGGTTAGGGTTTCAACTTTTCTATTCTGAATTGACTTCTTTTTCAGTATATCCCCAACATTGCATAATCTAGTTAGATTCTTAATCACCTCCTTCAAGATGAGATAGGGTTTATCCAGAGCAAGAATGTCATCATTCAATTTGTTAAGGATAAACCTAACGACTTTCGCGTTGTCAAAATAAGGAAACTCACTCCAAATGTCCAAACTTTTATGTTTCACACCTCCAAGCCACTTCAATTCATTGGCTGGAAACAAATTTCTTACATCCCTAATCTTTTCACTATTGTATTCATCTAAATTCACCATTCCTTTGACTTGCTTCATTTTCTTTTCCGTACTAAACGAGTACCAAATTAAGTGAGATTTCTACAAGCAACTGAAATACCTGATGAATTCACCGCTGAATTGGCTTTACTCCTTCAAAATTCTATTGTAGAGGCTCTCCTTTTATTCTTCTTCAATTCAAGGTGACAAATGAGGGTTCCAAATACCCTTTTACCGCATTAAATGATTTACCCTAGTGTTCTGGTTGCTCTGTTTTCTTAGATAGAAAAAGAAGAATTCATCTCTAGACCTTCTACTTCTCAAGTTTATGCACAAGTGATCACTCGATACATTTGTAGACTATTAGCACAACTACTAACAAATTACTGCATTATAGTGCCAACTACCAACAGGGGGACAAAGGATTTTCTTGAAAAACTCCCCCCTAGGCCAATGGCCTGAGATCAATTTCTGGAGGAATTATTGGAATCTACTTCTGGTGTGGGCTTATTTCCTTCATCAGATTCACTCTTCCTTGTTGGATGTTGTGGTTGTGTTGTTGATATGTGGTTGTCATTGATGTCAACACTATTAGCATTGTTACAGTGAAGGTTCTATATGTCAAAGATATTGAGAAAATTGTTAAAAGGAAGTGTTGTAGGTTGCCAGTGGAACAGTGAAGGTCATGAAGGTGTTTTTTTTTGTATGTTGAAGATCAATCGTTGTGGTCTAAAGGGTTTATTGCTAAGAGTATCTAGTTCATTTATCAGAAGTTTCAGAGTTCCGCGGAAAGATTTGATCATGCTATGAACAATTGTGTTCTGACAATATTTATGTGGTTTATGATTGAATTTTATGTGATTCTAGAAATTTTTGTTGTTGTGGATGCTTCTCAGTTAGTTCTTGTTCCATGTGGATGCTTCTAGATCATTCTTTATCTTTGTTGTACATTCGTGTTGATCGGTGCACTCATGGTTGAATATTTTTCTCACAAGTGTTTGGGTTTTCATGTTCTTGGCCAACATGATGGTTATAACGTGTTGTGGATCCTTGAAGATTAAAATTTGAATGTTTGGCATGCTTGAGGATATTGTTTTGGGTCGCATCATAATATTAGTCGAAGGTGTATGATTCACATTAAAAAAAAATTCTAAATTTGGACCGACATTGTAAACTTGTTTTATACTTTTGGTCGACGAAGTTGTTGATGTAATTTCATGTTTCAGATATATAAGAGTGTTTTTTTGAGTGAATTTAGTGTGTGTGTGGTGTGAAGGAAAGCCAAAAAAAGAGAAAGTGTGCGAACATTGATTTATTCATTCGATTGCAAAGCAGAGTGTGAAGAAGTTTGAGTGAAGTGTGGAGAAGGTTTTTTGCGCTTAACTGGAACTGTAATCAGGCTGTGTAGAAGTTATTATCTTAGTTCATACCCTATGGATCTAATCCGTATTTCTCTTCCTTGGGAAGTGAGCCCTCTTGTATTTGAGTAGTGAGCTCTAGGCAGTGTGCCTGAATGCATGTTCATTCCCATTATTTTTCATTATACTTTTAACAGGGTATAATATTGTGGACTAACATCTACTGTGGTTTTTCCCCTAACAAGGTTTCCACATAAAAATCTTGGTGTTCTTTGTGCTTATGATGTGTTGATTTTTCATGGTTTATTGTTCATTCATCAGATCTAAGATTAAGTTAAGAAAAGTTTGAAAAGTTTAAATATTTTGTGACAACTAATTCACCCCCCCTCTCAGTTGTTTGTCCTTGTTTTTCCAACAATTGGTATCAGAGCAGGTTCCTCTGAAGAAGTTTAAAAGGTTGAGGTGATTTGAGATGGCATCATACAAAAAGGATAGTCCTAGATTTGATGGAACCAACTACTCACTATGGAAAGCTAGGATGGAGTGACATTTGAGGTGTATTGATGAACCCTACTGGAAGATTACAAAGAATCCATATGTTATTCCTCGGAATGGTCCTTCCACTACTTATGATATTAAAGAGGTTGAGAATAATGTTAGGGCTATTGAAGCTTTGTTGAGTGCATTGATAGATTCAAAAATGACAAATGTGTTAGGTCTGAAGACAGCTCATGAGATTTGGACGAAGTTGGAAACTTTGTATGAAGGAGATGTACATGTGAAGATGGCTAAGCTACAGAGTTTGAAAGGAAAGTATGAAAACTTGAAGATGGGTGAAGATGAAAATATTTCTTCTTTTATGCAGAGATTAAATGAACTAGAGATGGGTATTAGATGTGTCGATGGTACCCTAGAAGAGGAAGAAATTGTGGATAAAGTGATCAGATCATTGCCTCCCTCCTACAAAGCAAAGGTGCATGCTATTGAAGAATTCAGATCAGTAACAAGTATGTCAAGAGGTACACTAATTGGTAAACTTGTTGCTTTTGAGTTGAGTGAATTTGGTCAATCTGTTCCCAAGACTTAAATTGCATTTAAGGCTATTGTATCCGAAAGAAATAAGCAAAGATATGATACAGGAGAGTGCTCCAGAAATTCATTCAAGTATGAGGAAGAAATGAAATAGCTTGAAGATGAAGAAAGAGAGGTGGAAGAGTTAGAAGCACTGATTGTGAAGAAAGAAGGTAGAGGACAAGGTAAGTATAAAGGAATGTTGCCTATTAAATGTTTCTCTTGCAATAAAATAGGTCATTTTGCATCAAGGTGTCCTGAAAGAGTTCCTAGGACTAAGCCTAACAAATCTATATTTCAAAAGAAATGTTACTATGTTGAAGGAGTGACTGATGAAGAGTTTGATAAAGAAAATGGAAATGAAGATGAATGGGTGTTCCTTGCTATTAAGGAAAATGGTATGGTGGCTACTAAATTTGCTAAAGTTGAGAAAGCTCTTGTAGCCTGAATTGAAGAAAAGGATGAGTGGTTTATTGACAGTGGATACTCACATCATATGACTGGTGACAAAAGCAATTTTTTAATTCTAGAGAAGTATGATGGTGGGGTTGTAAGATTCGAAGATAATAATGTTGGTGTGATTCGTGGCAGAGGATCTATTTGTCTTGGTGGTAAGCATAACACTAATGATTTCCTTTATGTTGAAGGTTTGAAGCACAACCTGCTAAGTGTTGGACAGATCATGGACAAGGGTTATGATTTTTAGTTCAAAGGTGGAAGATGCAGGATACTTGGAAGTTCTGGTAATGTAATTGCTTCAGGTAAAAAGACAAAAGGTAATATTTTTCACTTGAATGCTACTAGTGGAAGTTTTTTAATTTCTCAAGTAGATGAAAGCTAGTTATGGCATAGAAGGTTGTGTCATGTTAATTTTGATAACATTGTCAAAGTAAGTTCCACCCAAGTAGTAAGAGATCTACCTAAGCTAGTGAAGCTTGCTAACATAGTTTGCAAGGAATGTTAGATGGGAAAACAAGATAAGTCTCTTTTTGGAGAAATCAACATCATTCAAATGCATTACTGGAGCTAGTGCATATTGATGTATGTGGCCCATCCAGAGTCATAAGTCTTCATGGAGAAATGTATTTTATGTTGCTTATTGATGACTACTCTAGGATGATATGGGTTGCTTTCTTAAGAGAAAAATGTGAAGCATTGGAGAAGTTCAAAATTTTCAAAGCTATGGCAGAAAATGAGAAAGGTCTGAAAATAAAATGCTTAAGGTCAGATAGAGGTGGTGAGTTCACCTCCAGGGAGTTCAATTCTTTTTGTGAAGAGCATGGAATCAGAAGACAGTTATCTACTCCTCGAACCCCTCAACAGAATGGAGTTGCAGAGAGGAAGAACAAAACAATTCTGGATGTTGCTAGAACAATGATGATAGAAGGAAATGTGCCTCACATCTATTGGAGTGAAGTTGTAAGCACTGTTGTGTACACTTTAAACCAAGTAAATGTCAATGGTAATACTAGTAAGATTCCTTTTGAACTATGGTTTAGTTATAATCCTACTGTTAAGTATTTCAAGATCTTTGGAAGAAAATGCTACATCAAAAGAGATGAGTACATAGGAAAGTTTGACGCAAGAAGCGATGAAGTAATCTTTCTAGGTTACTCTACTAAAAGCAAGGCCTACCAGTGCTATAATAGAAGATTGAGAAAAATGGTTGAAAGTGCAAATTTCAGAGTTTATGAGGACTCTACTAGATCATCTAGATACTATGGATATGATTCAAATGACTAGGAAGATAGTACAAACAAAGGGGAAAATGCTTAGACACAAAATCAACTTCAAATTGTTCCATATGTTCTGGTAAAACAATTTCAATTTATTCTGGTAAATCAAGAAAATCATGAAGGAGATACAAGTGCAAGTGTAGAAGAAGGAACGAAAGAACTAGAATTTTGAGAGAATCCTAAAATTCTGAGGTATGTAAAGTTAAATCATTCTGAAAATTAAATTATTAGAGACAAGAATAAAGGTGTGCAAACTAGAAGAAAGATTGCAAAAGAGTATTGCCTGATTTCCAAGATTGAGCCTTAAGATGTCAATGAAGCTTGCAATGATGAACATTGGATGGAAGCTATGAAGGAAGAGCTGATGCAAATTGAAAAGAATGATACATGGATACTTGTTCCCAGACCTAACGATAAAAATGTGATTGGTACTAAATGGGTCTTTCAGAATAAGCTAAATGAACAAGGTGAAGTGTTGTAGAATAAAACAAGACTGGTATGTAAAGGGTATTCTCAAATGGAAGGTATTGATTTTGAAGAAACCTTTACCCCTGTTGCCAAAATTGAAGCTGTTAGAGTATTTCTTGCTTATGTTGTATATAAGAACTATAAAGTCTATCAAATGGATGTAAAGTCAACTTTTCTAAATGGTGAGCTAGAAGAAGAAGTTTATGTTGAATAGTCAGATGGATTCTAACTAACTGACAAGGAAGACATGGTTTTTCAATTGAATAAATCTCTATATGGACTCAAGCAAGCCCCCAGAGCCTGGTATGCTGGACTAGATAAATATTTACTAAAGCTTGGACTCAATAAAGGTACTACTAACAACAACTTGTATTTCAAGGTGGATCACGATAAAGAATTGATTATTGTAGTCTTTGTTGATGACATTATTTTTGGAGGAGATGATAATCTATGTATGAAGTTTTGTTGATGAAATGAAGAGTGAATTTGAGATGAGTATGATTGGAGAGATGAAGTTCTTTCTAGGATTGCAAGTTACTCAGTTAGACAAGGGAATTTTCATATCTCAGTCTAAATATGTGAGAGAGTTGCTAAAGAAGTTTGGCATGGATGACTCAAAGCCTGTTGGTACTCCAATGGTAACTGGATGCAAGTTAACACAGAATGATGATTCTCCTAAGGAAAATCAAACACAATATAGGTCAATGATTTGTGGATTGATCTATTTAACTTAGACCATAATAGACATTATGAATGTTGTATTTATGGTTGCTAGATTTTAGACTAATCAAAAGGAATCTCATGTGGCTGCTATAAAGAGAATCTTCAGATATCTGAAAGGGAAAGTTGATTTTGGGCTTTGGTATCCTAAGGACGATGTTCTTACTTTGAATGCATATACTGATGTGGATTGGGCAGGAGATGTAGATGACAGGAAGAGTACTAGTGGTGGTTCCTTCTTCCTAGGGAAGAAATTGGTGTCATGGTTGAGTAAAAATTAGAATTTCATTTCTCTATCTACTGCTCAGGAAGAGTATATTGTTGTTGCAAATAACTACACTCAAGTGATGTGGATGAAACAAATGTTGAAAGATATCAGAGTAGTATATGATGAACCTATTGCCATATACTGTGACAACTCAAGTGCAATAAAAATATCAAATAATCTGGTGCTACACTCTAAAACTAAGCATAAATCAATCAAGTTTCACTTCTTGAGGGAGAAAGTGAATGAGAAAGAAGTCAGACTAGAATATGTGCCTACCAAGGAATAGATTGCAGAAATTTTTACCAAGCCATTGCCAAAGGATACTTTTTAGTATCTCAGAGGGATGCTAGGGGTAATTACGCCTCCTAATATGAACTAAAGATGCATTTACTTGCATCAATTTGTGTGCTTCATAGATATTTCCTGATCCAGATTGATGTTTTTTTGGTTGCTACTCAGGGGGAGTAGTCAGATGTGCAGATATGTGGTTCAGAGCTTGTATGTAGGAAGTTAATGCTTATCTTTTCCATTGATGTCAAAGGGGGAGAAGAAAAATGTGAAAAATATTTTTAGGTGGAGAAAAGCAATTGAGGAAAAGAGTCAGAACCTAAGGGGGAGTAAGTGTAGTTGTGTTGATGGTATTTTTTACATCATGTGTTGCCATCAATGCCAAAGGGGGAGATTTTTGGATGTTGTGGTTGTGTTTTTGATATGTGGTTGTCATTGATGTCAACACTATTAGCATTGTTGCAGTGAAGGCTGTATATGTTGAGGATATTGAGAAAATTGTTAAAAGGAAGAAGAAGTTGCAAGTTGCGGTGCAATAGTAAGAAGGTCATGAAGGTGTTTTCTGTATGTTGAAGATCAGTTGTTGTGGTCTAAAGGGTTTATTGTTGAGAGTATCTAGTTCATCTACCAAAAGTTTCCAGAGGTCCAAGTGAAGATTTGATCGTACTGTGAACAGTTTCGACAATATTTCTATGGTTTACGATTGAATTACTACGTGATTCTAAAATTATGTTGTTGTAGATGCTTCTCTATTAATATCCCGGTCTTTCGTGGTTGAAGATTTTTTCTCGGTATGTAATGGTTTTCATGTTCTTGGCCGACATGATGGTTGTAGCGTGTTGCGGATCCTTGGAGATTTAAATTTTGAATGTTTGGAACACTCAAGGATATTGTTTGGGATGCATCACAATATTAATTAAAATGGTGTATGATTGCATTAAAATTTATTTGTAAATTTGGGCCGACATTGCAAACTTGTTTTATACTTTTGGTCAATGAAGTTGTTGATGCAATTTCTTGTTGCGGATATATAAGAGTGTTTGTTTGAGTGAAGTTAGTGTGTGTGTGGTGTGAAGGAAATATAGAGATAGAGAAAACGTGCGAACATTTATTTATTCATTCGATTGCAGAGCAGAGTGTGAAGAAGGTTTTTTGTGCTTAACTAGAACTATAATCAAGCCTATGTAGAAGCTATTTTCTCAGT
>VDFB02072854.1:0-70551 GCA_007258455.2 Sequoia sempervirens
ATATATATATATATTTATTTATTTAAAAGAATATTTATTTAGGTGCATGCAAGCACGGTTAGTTATCTCTAATTGATTGATTATTTTAATTATGGAAGTTGAGTTAAATCTTATTAGTAGTTGTGAAACTGAAAGTTATATGTTTAGTTTAATTTGTTGTTGATTTATTAATTAGTATTTTGCTTAAATAATGTATTTTTAAATATGAGATATTGATCTATTGGATTTAGGAAATCCGAATGATAGTGATTTTAATTGCATGAGTTGGTGATTTTAATTACAAGTATTTTTGTAATGGTGAATTGTGGGGGGATATTTGTTGTCGAGAAAATGTAAGTCTTCCAGAGATTGTAATTGTGAAAGGGTTGTTGTATTTGTTATTTGCCTTTGAGATTTCCTTGGGTAGTGCACGTATTTGGGATTCAATATTTGACATCCATAGGGATGTGTGAATTAGTCTAAACATCCAGTTACTATGAACAGGTTGTGTGATTTAATTTGAGCAACTGGTTACTACAAACAAGATGTGTTGTTCTTTGCAGAATGGTTGATATTTGTTATTGTATTTTGTGCACTGTCTACCCTTGGGTTGTAGAATGAGTTATTGTGTTGTTGATAGGGGAGTGGCTTTCAACGGGGGCCGAGACACAAAGTGGTCCTAAGATAACTCGTGTGGAATTCATTTTAATCAAGTGGAAATTAAATAAACTATATTAGGGGAAAGGTTAGTTAATACATTTAAATAACTTGATAATTAGCCTCGCTCATTGGCTCAAGGGCTTGTGTTAGACTTGAGATGAGTCGGGAAGGACTAGAATGGCAAGATCGTTATCTTGTCTTCTTGAAAGATAGTCGATTCCAAAATGGTGTGCATGTGGGGCTGAAGTTCGTGAGAGGTTACCAAGATAACCCAAGATGGGGGTCAGGACCTAGGAAGATCTCCTTAGGATAACCAATGCAACCTTTGTGATGGCACTCCTCCTATGACAATAGCTAGTTTGTATTGTATAGTATTTGTTCTTGATTCAGTGATTCTAGAAGCAATGTAACCTTATGTTTCTATTTACTGGTATAGTGTTTTTTTGTACATTGTCTGTGTCTAGAGGTAGTAGTTTTGTCTTGGTTTACCTTTTACTATCTCCTAGCATAGGGGTTGGTCCTACGAGTACCACACAGCTGGGTGGCGTGCACCTTACACTGTTGGGCTTTCTCTTCATGTTCATGATGGTGGGATCTTCTAGTTCGAGGAGCTCGTGCGTTCTATGGATTTTTACTTCTCTTATATTCATTGTAACAGTGGGACACTCTGTATTGTGTTCCTTATTTGTAATCAAGGAGGATTCCTTGTGTTGTAATTGTAACATTATGTATGATCTATTCATTATGGGACTAAATTGTATATATTGTGTTATATGGTGTTGTATCTGTGGAAATATGTTCATTACATTTCCATGTTTAATTTATTATGCAATGGGTTAATGTTTGGATGGATGTTGTTATCATGAGTTAATTTCATATTCTATGTTTTAGAATAATTTTTTAAGTTTTGAAATTTACATGTAGACACGTTGCATGGCCTAGAGGATGTATGTGTTAGAGTAGTTTACTTTACTTGTCATTGTTACTCTTTTTAAGGAAAAAAATTGGCTGTGTTTCCACAATGTTGCATCGTCCTCTAGGTTGCAGGACGAGGTTTTACAAAACAGAAGCACAAAAATGTTGATTCAAATCCTGAAAAATGCAATATGAAATTCCTAAGGGACTAAGATGTCAAGGAGGGATCTTAGTCCTCCTAATGAAATTTGAAAGTTTCAGAAGCTGAAATAGATAGCAAATCACTCAGACAAGGTATTTGAATAGAAAACCAGAGAGGGACTAAGATGCCACCAAGGGCGTTTTAGTCTTAGTAAGGGTTTTTTGCAAAAAATCAGACAATTTTGGGTTGATAATAGTGTTCCCAGGTTTCCTACCCAGGGACTTGATGTTTGGAAACAAAAAAATTTTGCAAATGAATGCAAGAAAAAGTAACTAGTGATAAGAAATTGGATGCAAAAGTGTAACTAGTGATAAGAAATTGGATGCAAAAGTGAATGCAAATTTTTCAATTTTGGATGTAATAGCAATGTTTCTAAATGCAATTAGGATGATTGACAATGCACTTTTTAGTTTTTCAATGAGATAGAATGATGCAAGAAAGCAAAAATGCAGCCTATATGCACTTTCACTAATGCAAATATGAGAAACCCTGGACGCACTTTCACTAATGTAAGATGCAATGCAAGAATGAATGCAACCTAGATCTAGGATTTTAATGGACTCCAAATCAGAAAATGAATGTTCCAAAATGTCAGGTTCACCAAAATGATGGGAAGAAAAATGGATACATAAAGATATCACTCTTTTTCCACTCAATCATTCACTAATGTCCTAGGGATCCCAATTGGATTGACTAACAATCTCACAAGGTGAGTCAATTCACAATTAGGAAGGACCTAGGAGGGGGTTCTTTGAGTTCTAAGGGGTTCACCACCAAGCAAATGCTTGGAAAAGAGAATGTTGGAAAACACAATGTGATATACAAAATGACCTAAAACTAGAAATGTAAGCTAAATGAGAGATGCAAATAATGAAATTATGCAACAATAAGATAGTACACATGTGTGTACCTGGGAAATTTGGAGATGTTGTGAGGATTCGGAAAATGAAAAGAAGCTATCAAAAAGTGTTATGGAGGACTAAGATGCCTAGAGTAGCATATTAGTCTTGCTACTATTTTTCGAGGAAAATACAGAGTCTTCGGATGTCGGAACCAGTTCTCAGAAAATATTTGAAAAATAAGCCTAGGAGGACTAAGATGCCCTAGGTGGTGTATTAGTCCCATTTTGAATTTATGCAAAATCTGAATAGGATCCTGAGCTCCAAGGTCTGCACTTGCTTCCCTTCTGATCTCAGGTTTTGAAACTTCTAAATATGGCCTGTAGGTGAGTTTCCGTGAATATGACAACTTTGTAATGCAACTTTTCACTCCAAGTGATCTTCAAGTCTCCAACCTAGATCTACAATCACAAATATGCAAGATGGAAAAACTTATTGATTGTTAATGAATGGAGGTTTTCCTTGGTCAAACCCTTTTTAGGTAATTAAACCAAATGATGAAATGAATCATGAAATATGTAAATGGTATCACCTTTTATGATGTCTTGTGAAGCAAATCTGTAATCTACCATGTAGTGGCCATGAAGAATTTAGATCTTGGATCTTGGAATATGATGTGAACAATGGTTACAAATAGAGCTTCAATTCTACATCCACAATCTTGGCTCAACAACATGAATGGATGCACTAATCCCTTGACATGATGGCTTCAAATGCTTGATGAAATGCTCTTGAATGCCTAAACTTTCCTTAGGAATGAATACATGAATGCTTGTTATCTTGTTATATGAAAAATGAGAGAAGGAACCTTGTATTTATACTTATTCTTAATATCTTTCAATTACACCACAAAAAGCCAACGTATGAAATCATTAAATAAAGGAGGCTAAATCTCGCCCAAATTTGAAATTGAATCCCAAAAATAAGCCGAGGACTAAGACACCCTAGGTGGTGTCTTAGTCCCAAGGCTCAATTCTTGGGGCACATACTCCAAAAAGGGACCTTTTCAGGTGTTTTCAATATTAGGGTCCTAGACCCATGGAGGACAAAGATGCCCTAAGTGGCATTTTAGTCCCACTCCAAAAAATAGGGACACAGAGAGAAACACTAAATGATCATTTATCTTTTGAGGTTTATCGGGATTTTCCATTAAAATATGTAGTTTATTAGGCTTGTGGATGAAAAATAGGGACAATTAAGCCATAAAGAAGCATAAATAAAGCAAGGCGGGCCCAAACAAGTGTGAAAATGCAAGGGTATGCATTTTGCTACACTACATAACACATCCTTCTATAGTTTTTCAAAAAACATCCTTATTTATAAAATTATATGGATACGATCCTCCATATATCACATCATTATTTAAGGTTCTACCAATATTTTATGTTGTGGAAGATCACATGAAACAAAAACAATAGGTATTATCTTTTCTCAAGGATAAGTTAGCTATGGTACAAAACTAAATGAAATAATAAGATAATCAATGCAATAGAAAAAAGGAATTGTAAAGTAGGAAATTCAATTTTTCTAAGGTTGTTTCTATATAATTAAATTCACTTGAAGCAAAAAATAGAAGAATAACAAGATCTCAAAAAAAATATTATAATCCTTATCAAAAAATTTAAAATATTAGTAGTGTAGCATACAAGCTTAAATTTTTTAAGAGATTAGTAGTGTAACATACAATCTTAATTAATCCTCAATAACAAAAAAATATTCAATTTTTAATTTCTCTTATATAAAGAAGGTTATTGGAAAACATATTCAGGATAGATAGTGTTACCTGAAATTGATTAAGAGGAAATAATAATCTTGGATCATGAATTAATTCTCTCTCCAAGCATGTACAAATAAGTTGAAGACTAGGAGAATCATAAAGTACCTCATTAAGTGGAATAATTTTCCTATTGAATATTTTATGTGAAAAGATGAATATTTCATGTGTAAACATCCATAATTCATTAAAATTGAGGAAAACTCTTTTCTAATGGGGTATGCATGTTATGCCTTTAACCTATTAATTGTATTGGGATATGTGATAACAAAATGTGGCTTAGATAATCCTCAATTGACTCATTAGGATTAAAGTGCTAATATTATCTAATGATATCTATATAAGAGGTAATGAATATTTTTAAAGTACCATATTATAATTTTTATTGTTATTGAAGACTTTTGGAGGTTTCCCCCTTAAAGTGGCTTATAATTATCAAATATTTGTATCTTATTTCATATTGTAACCTTGTATAATTAATTTCAATACATGTCATATTTGTAAGATGAAAGGATTTCATCTAGATACACACATTTAGAAAGGTATGCACCAAGATCATGTAGTATGATAAAAATTATGAAATGTGATTACAAGTAAATTTAAAAAATAAGGGTTTATTGAGCATCTTGAGTTGGATGACACACAAATCATTGTCATTTTACAAGAGGAGATTTATGCTAGTGATTTATTTTGTTTTAATTTTATGACCTAATAGCATTAAATGAGAATAACTACTACTATCATAGTTATATGGATAAGTACTAGGAAAATTGGATGAAACAACAATTCTTTTGAAGAAACGAGAATAAGATGTTACTCAACAAATTTTAAGAGATAGATTATACAATAAATTATAAAGAAGACTCAATAAGTTGAGAAGAAATCTAATCTATTGGATGCAATATGAATGATTAATAAGGTATCAACACAACATCTTACTAGTGTAGAGGATGAATTGTAAAAAATGTAGATGAAGTTCTACCATTAAGGATGGATAATGTAGCTGGGGCCCTAGCTCGGGCTAAGTATTCGGCTATGGCCTCATTGGTCACGAGTTCTAGTCTCCCCATTCCGTGAGTAAAGCAGGCACGACACTTAAAAGTTTTACTAAGCCGCGAGTTTATAGGGGTCAAGTACACATTCTCAGCAGTCTAAAAAAAAAAAGGATGGATAATGTAAAAGATGTGGGCACAAGGGTTTGAGCATCACTATAAGACTATATTGACATTCCATATTTATTTATTAATAGGTTTTTAACTCCTAAGGTATCTCATGCGCAATCAAATAAAATGGTATAGATTGTTATTATTGTTGGAGGAAAGTGAGAAAGAGTGATAATGACATGTGTACAAAATAAATATTTAGTAATTGGGACATTTAAAAAATTATGAGATAAGAGTACAAGTAAAAGAATAGTTTATACAATTTTTATAATTGATAAAGTCATTTTGAACCCTTTTTCTCACACATAAATGGTTTGTAACTTTAATTGGTTGGTCAAATTGGGTAAGCCTTTATGTTGTACCTCTTCAAGTTTAGCTACATGGTTTAAAAAAAAAAGTCCTTTTAGAAATAACTATAATGTTGGTCTCAATAAAATTAGTGTGCATGTTGAGAAAATGGTCAAGAAAATTACCAAAAAATAGACTAGAAAAATACAACTGCTAAAACTATTGAATGGGATCATATACACCAAGTGCAACCAATTAGATATAGAGATTGAAGGCCATAAATATGTAATAAAGGATTGGAATAGGTTATTATCCAAATTCAATGTAAAGAAATCAAAACAATTAGATAGCATTTCTTTCATCATTGCATGTATAAGGGATGTATTCCAAATGAGGTTGCTTAATTGGAAAAACTTCATAACTTTGAATGGGTAGGATGTTAATGTGCAAGATAGTTGAAATCCATGGAGCTTGTATTTTGTTTTTTATTTCTTTATTTTAAGTTTATTTATTATATTTTTGTTATGTTTTTTTTTTTTTTCTAATGATAAAACACATGATTGTGTTTGGAGAATTTTTTTTCTTGATTATAATAGTCTAAATTTGTGTCATGCATATATCTAGTTTCTAACTATAGATAGCTTGTGCATTATTTTACATACTATGCATAAGTATAAGAAGAAGATTAAGCATGAATATCTTGTATGTAGGAAAAATATGTATTTTGGGGTTCATGCAAATTCATAGTTGGCATTAAAAAATTACACTTTAAATTTTAACTATGCATGCATCTATAATTAGTTTAGTTGGTGATAGGGGGAAAATTCCTATATACCATTGATACTATAATACTAAGTATGTAGAAAGAGATGTATGAAGATAAATAGAAGTAAATATACAAAGGTATTGATGCTAAAATAGTGTACAAGTTAGTATTTTTAAGTTTTATTTGTGTGCATGTGTGTTTATTTATTAAGCTTAGATATGTATTTGGTAGTGACTAGAGAAAGAACAAGGTAGTAGACTTAGTGTGATTTGGGTGATACATAGGGATGTGTCATTTCTTTAGTAGTGTAAGTTTTTTATCATTAGTCTTTACCATGCAACCAATATATGACTAATGGTTGATATACATTCATTCAACATAGATAAAGTAATCATTTGTGTGATTCATATAGCTTCATTTTCAAGTCTAGTCTTATCATATTTTCTATACTCTAAATTGTAGCATTATTTTATTTCAAAATAAAATAATATGTATGTTTCTTCTTACAAGATTTTGTAGGAAATACACACATTAAAGTGAATGAGAAGTGAAAATAATTGGGGAAAATGCTTTCATGTATACATATATTTTTTATTGGTATCCTTTACATGTTATACACATTCCATTTTTGTATTTTGTTTTACTTTGGTATACTATTTGACCTAGTTGGATAACTTGCTAAAGTGGTGATAAGTATTAGTTTAAATTTTTCCTACTTTGTAAAATTTGACTTATATTTTTTCACTCATTCGAGTGACCACTCCCCTAGGTTATTCTAGGATCATTTCCCTTGTATTTATCCCTATCCTAAGATCTAGACAATTTCTAATGACCCCTAAGCCTCTTTTCACACTTACAACCTACCCTAAAAAAAATTCAAGATAAATATCAATATTGAGACAATATATTCAAGCAAATTACAGTGGATAAAATGCATGCAAATACAAGAGTCCAACTTAATTTCAATTGATGTCAAATTTTGAGTTGCAAAGCCCCTAATATTTGTTGCCCTAGTTCCCTCTAAAAATATTATTTTGAATCCTAACATAAAAGACCTGAATTCATTTTTTAATATGATAACAATTACAAGTAGCTCTTGGTACTAGTTTTTTTTCTTTATCTTTTGTCACACAATCTAATAGTATTGAGTCACATATCTAAAAAATATTTGATAGGTTTCACTTCCATTATCATTCTTTTATCCATCCTTAGCAATCTTTGATTTTATTTCCCATTCATTCACCCTTTGTCTTTCATCTTCCCTGATTTCACTCATTAAAATCCCAAATTTTCATCATGAGTTTCAAATTTACCATTAAAACCCTTCCCTAAATTAGTCCAAGATCTTTAATTCCCCTTGATATCTACATATACACCACATTGGATAGCTCAACCCCCCTATATTTTATATTTTTCCATGTAATTTACACACATCACATCACTTAGTGCACCTTATGTTTGCACACACAACATCTTTCTATCTACATGGCTAAGTTGATCTTGGAAGAAACTAATTAGGGAATTGAGTAAGGTAGTTTCTTATACAATCACAACCTTTCCTTTTATCCCCTAGAGGGAAACTTGCAGTATAGAGAACATGATGGTATATTTATATAAATAACATCATCCTAAATTTGTAGAGCCATACGACACAAAAGATTCCAACTCCTATGATTAGCTCTAAATCTTACAGTAGTGCCAAGGTCTAGCCATTAAGGTTGCACCAAAGCCCCAATGCCAAAATATCTACACTAACACTCAAGTTCTTGCAATTTTTCTCCTGATGATCATAGAAAGATAAAAGTTTACATGGTTGCTCCTCTTGTTGTTTGTGTAAGCTTAATCAATAACCTTTAATTTGCAATAGTTCAAAGGATGTTATTTATCTATCCTCTTCTCATTCATTTACACTTAACAATTTTAAGCATGTTATTAATTTAGTCCAATTAGTAAATCTAAAATAAATTGTTTGATTTTATTTATATTTATTTGTTATTTTAGGTCAATTCATTTAAATTAGTACATAATCCAAGTGAAGATAAGTCTCATTTTTTAAAGATAATATTAGTATAGATTTTTGTTTCATAATTTTTAAAAATTTATAAATAATATAATATAGAAAGAAAATAGTTATCTCTTAGATCATTTAAATTTAGGGTACCAAAACTTGCTTTCACTTGCATAGTAATAAATGCATAAAAGATAACATAATCATTATGGATCTAAAGTAAAAAGAATATTCAATTTTTATCATTATAATATTGTAAATCTATATAATAGTGGAATTTTTGAAACATGGCAATCGCATAGATAATATATAAGATGCGCATATAATTTTTTTTCATTGAAATAATTCTAAGGCTCATTCTAAGATGTATATGATCTAACAAGAAAGACATTTTTAGAAGCTTATAGCAAGAGAATTATTTTGGACTTTTTAAGCCACACAAGAGGAGAGGTGAGGTCAAGCAAAATAACATATAGTGGAGGACCACTTCCATTCTGGTATCACACTGTTAACATACATTGGAGAGTCACTTTCATTACAGAATCACCACATTAATATAATGACCATAACATTTAGACTATATATGTTGTCATGAATCAATCCTTCCATCCAATGTGAAATTAATTTCTAGATGTAAATGAAAAGATTTTTAGTCATATAAGTAATTTCAAGATGCACAATTTTCAGCTTATCCGACATGAGGGAAAATCATTTTGTACAAATTTGTAGAAATGAGAGTTTTTTAGACACATGAAAGAAAAGAAAGACCAAAAGATAAACATATTTTTCAATAACCAATCAACAATTATAATAATAAGAAAGTCATTTCCATTAAAATATCCCCTTTAACATATCTTTAGTTCTTTAATGTAGTAAACATTTAATTGCTATTAATGTATTTTTTTTTATTGCTATTAATGTATAATTCAACATTCATCAAGTGGGCATGTTATTTTTAGTGTTTATGAGAAATTTATAATAGGTAATTAGTAGAAGTGTACTTGTACTCTAAATTATTTAACCATATCTATTTCTTCTATAATGTTGTTTGTCTCGTTCATATCTACTTTATTCTTTAATTACTTTATATTCACATGTTCTTTTTATAATTAGTCTTGTCATGTTTACCACTTTAAAAGCAATCGAACTTGTTCACATTGTTAGCATACAATAAGTCCATGGTCTTAGCAATAAAAAGGTCAACTCCATTTCCACTTGGCTTATTGTGCAAGATTCCCATGGAGATGAGGAATATTTCTAAGAAATATAGATGAGTTGTAGGGTCACAATGGGACTAAAGGTAAGAGAGGTAAGGTCATGGGAGAGCGTGTAGGGTAGTTTATTTATTGAGGCACTCTTCCAAATAAAATAAACATCTAAATTTAAATTCATTTTTAATTATAAATAGTTTATTTTTATTTTTTTATTTTTAAAATAAGTAAATTTAATGTGTTGAGTTGATGTTGTATTGGAATTACAAAAAAAAAAAAAAGAGTTAAAGATAACACATTTAATTTTGTATTTGTAGTATTTGAAGATGGATAAAAATTGATTGATGGGTACATTCTTGTTCTAGACAACACAATCACATTCATTAGACATGTTTTTCTTGTGTTTGAGTGGCTGTATCCTTTGTACTTGTCAAAAATTGTGTATCCATTTCAATGCGTATCTCTCTCACTGTAGAAATTATTTTTTATGTTTTAGCACTTGTTAGATTTTAGTGGGAGAATTTTTTGCCTAGGGCACATTTAGGAGCTTGTCTCACTCAAACCCCTAGCTTGCATATATCAACATTAAAGCAATTTGAAGAGTTGGAGTGTATGATCCTATCAATGTCCATGCATGGAACTATAATAATAGACATGATGGATGGCCTAGATTTCTAGAGGAAAGCATGTTATATGCAAGATGATGAAGAGGATATATGGAGTGGTTGGATGATTTTAATTTTTGGAAATTTATTTTAAACAAGTAGATTTTAGTTGAATCAATTGTTGAAAATGTACTAGGGTTAGGGTTCCTCACAAGATATGATTTTTTAAGTAGGAAAGATCACTTGATGTATAAGACATGAGTGTGTGTGACATATCTAGGAGAGAAGAGTTAACTACATTGGGGTATTGGGTGGCTAGTAGTGATGAGCATTGGAAAATGAGGTCTTAGTAGAAAAAGGGTTCTTTTTCAAGTGGAATGAAGTCTTTTTAGGGTCACAAACATGCTTATCATTGTTGAACACTAAAACAAATGTAAAACAAGGTGAGCATGTGGAAATATGCACTTTTCATCTCTATAATACCCATACTAGAGCAATATGTCAATCCTACCAATTTAGGTCCTAATAATCTCACCATTATTCAACACGGTCCTTAAGTGAAGATATTAGATTAATATTGTAATAGAGAAAATTGCACACTTTGCACTTTACCCCTTCATTTTAGGCTCACTTTGACTTGGATGTCCTTTATACAATGACAAGTGTATAATGGTATGATTTATGTTGAAATCCGACCCAAGCCTTATCTAACCCATTTTCACTCACTCCTATTTTCTAGTCCTAATCCTCAATTTCATCTAGTTCTTTCCTAGGTTTATATTTACAATTTGTACAAGTGAACTAGGTCAATTGTGTGATTCATGAAAATGAACCCTAAACATTTCATATTCATAATTAAAATTTGTGTCTGCTTCTTTCCTTCCATTTAGTTGTTATGTGTTGATTTGTAGAGAAAAATGTTTTACTTGCATGATTGACATGGTATTTAAGGACAGACATTAGTTCATTTATAACACCTAGAGAATATTTAGTGCACCTCTAGCATCTAGAAATGAGCTTTGCAATTAATTGTATTGTCTTTAGAGTATTGATATCCACATAGCATATTGGGAAAATTGCATGATTGATTGTTGCCTTCAATTATTCTAACTAGGCTTTGAATCACCATCCAAGAGTTTGACAAAAGGGAAGACAACTACCTATCATTTACAAACTCTTTTGCAAACAATAAAAAATATGCAAGTTATATGGATCACAATGAGTATTTTTTATATTAGAGACTTGAAAAAATCCATATCTATTATTACAATTCAAATCTACATAGAAAAATCAAATTCCTAATTACACAATCACTTTCACAATTTAAAAAACGACCCTTAATCTAATATGAATTAGACAAAAAAAATCTAATATAATTAACTACCTAACCTTAATTTTTAAAATAAATAAATTAAAAACATCAAACAAAGTTAAATCAATATCAATAACAATCTAAAAGCTATATACTTTTTATTTAATTAAATTCTATATTTATCTCAATACATTATTCTAAATATTTACTATCCCACCTCTCATTCCCAAACTTAATTAATAATATTCATCGTGAATAATATGAGCTCAAAGAGCTTAGTGAAAAGGAAAACTTTAAGGTCTTCTACTTTTGTTTTATGGATTACAAGGTTGATTGCCTTAAAATATTATACAAAAGAGCTTTTAATTTAATATGGCTAAGGTCTAAGAAAATACACCTTTTCTCATGAGGAGGGTAATGTGCTTTTTAACCATAAAATATAAAGCAATATATACTTTTTAGCATAAAAAATTATATTTTGTAAGAAGAGAAAAGAAACGAAACATAATGATGAGTCTTACATAGGCATTATATAAACACAATGATGAGAGTATTACATATGCATGATATATTCCTAATAATATAAGCTTAAACGAACTATAATCATAGTTGGATGGAGGCCTCCAACCATGAAAAGGTACAACACTAACACTTCACCAATATGTGCACCCCATAGAACAAACAATTGTAAAAGCTAGGTAACCCTTTATATGTAATACTCTCATCTTACATAGGCATTATATAAACACAATGATAAGAGTATTACATGTGCATGATATATTCCTAAAAATGGAAGCTTAAACGAACTATAATCATAGTTGGATGGAGGCCTCCAACCATGAAAAGGTACAACACTAACACTTCACCAATATGTGCACCCCACGGAACAAACAATTGTAAAAGTTAGGCAACCCTAGTTATATAATATATATATATATATATATATATATATATTAGGTTACAGGAATCGGGTAGCCCCCCTTATAAATTGCAGTGCATTTGGGAAACTTTTTTCACGTGACCGGTGACAGTGCAACACATCTTTTGACACCACATGGATGGAAGGGAGACTAGACCTTATGACCTCTTGACTACAATAGGATGCTTTAGCCAATCAAGCTAAGCCCTCCACCCCATATTTTATTTTATTTTTTATTTTTGGATATTTTTAATATTTTTTTAGTATATTATTTTAATTGATTTGATATTTTATTGTTATTAAATTGAGATTATCACTTACCTTTTATTCATTTAATTTTTCGTTCAAAGAATTAGTCCTCTTTTTAGTGTTGAAATTGTAGGGGGTGTAAATGGTTAGGATTAGTTTTGCAACATAGATTGAATGCTTAGTTTCAATTTTTAAATTTTATAAAATTTCAAGTCAACCACCATTCAAGAGTCATTGTTTGTTTTTTCATGTGACAATGCATTCAAATTGTGCATCTGAGTCAAGTATAAAAAAATCACTTGTAGGTTGTTTGATTATCTATAATCCATCCACTATCTTTCAAAAATTTAGGATATTCCCATTTGGAAAACCTTACCACATTTGTCTATTATAAAGGCTCAACCCACTTTCATTATTCACTTTTCTATGTCATCCACATCAACTCTTGTATCAACACATGATAAAATACTAGCTCTTGAACTAGGTCATTCTAATACCTATTACATCACATCCCATTACATCAAGTTTTAAGTGTTGGTCGCCTAACATTATCATATCCATGTTAGGTCATTTGTGTCCATTATTTATTATCTTCCAACTCTTTATAAGTTTAATAAGCTTTTTTAAGTTAAAGATTCTTGCATAGCAAGTTCCAAATAGTGTTCATCAACACCACATATGTTCCAAATTGTATGTCTACATACAAGTGAATCTTTATTTGTAGGCACTGAAGGTGTGGAGGAAACAATGTCGTTTATATAAATAAGAGTCAAATATGTAATCCATATTTGAATTAGGATTATGTATTGAAACTTCAATCTTTCATTACTAATATGAGGTTTACATTATTGCCTGATGATTTTTGAAGTTTATTTATTGGTGATTTATTTTCACTCATCAAAAGATAAGTGATTTTAAATTTTATCCTTCATTTTTAGATTTATGTTCTAATACATGCAAATGTAAACATTCTTTATAGGAAAAAGGTTATTTATATCATTATGTTGCTAGCACTTCTCCTAATTCACAAGAGCTGAAATCAATGTTGCATTTAAAAGATGGGGACACCACAATTGTATCTATTGTTAATCATAGTGAGGATCATCATATACACATCAAACCAAAGAGATTGTGAGAGTATGCCAGATTGAAGGAACCTCCAACTGCTATATTGAAATAAAAAAATTAAGACTTTTCCTCTTGTTAAGCTAATGGATATCTCCACACATACACCATGCAAGGTTAAATATTTATTTATTATGGTCACACAGATGTAAATTTTATGGATATATGCATTATAATAAAACAGAAAATTCAAGATCTTACAGACAAAAGGATGATACAAGTCAATGCATATCATATACAATTTAATAGTGAATATTATTTTAATACTATTGATAATGATTATATAATTTTGATGATAATAATTGCTAGATTCACTCAAGGATTCAAGCCTCCAAGATCACCTGAAAAACCAAAAAACAAACTTCTACAAGAGAGAAAAGCCAGATCATAAATTTGCAATAATGGATGCAAGATAATATGGACGATATGCAATACTCAACATTGCAATGGTATTGAATGGAATGAATGAAATGTATCTCCGGGATTACTTTTCACAATGGTATGAAGGTTAAGCTTATTCCATATGATATTTCTATAGCACAAAATTGGAAGCTTCCCTATGACAATTCTCTCCCTTTAACTAAAGGGAAAGCCTCTAGAGATGATGTTGTTTGGAAAGCTCCTCTGTATGGCTGGGTGAAGGTTAACTTTGATGAAGTTGCTAAAGGGAACCTAAGACCTATAGGTTGTGGGGGAGTGATAATAATTTTTAATGGTATGTTCATTTCCGCTATGGAGCTCCCTTTGAGAACTCAAACAAACCACTATGTGGAAGCAACTGCAGCCTATCATGATCTAAAGTTGGCACAAGTAAAAGGATATAAGAAAGTATGGCTTGAGGGGGATTCTCTCAATATTATTAATAATCTAAAGAATTGTGCTGCCCCTTCATGGACTATTGAATCTTTGATTAGGGATGCTATTGATATTCTTAAATCCTTCAATGAGTATTATATTTCTCATATTTTGAGAGAATGAAATGGGTTAGCTAATGTTTTCGCTAATCTAGTAGTTAGGGGTGTTAGGGAATGTGCTGTGAATGACCTCCTCCCTATGGAGGCAATTACTTGTATTAATCATGATTGCCAAAATTAAATTGGTTGATGATTTTTTAAGGTTCAGAGCATGCATGACTATCTTCACGTGGTAGGTTATTATGTGGAGGGATGGTAAGCTAGATATGGATCGAGCTGATTGTACCTTGGTTGATATATGTATGGATCAGAACTCTAGGCTCATTATTTTCTCCTACCATAATTCTATTGTAACACGGATTTTGGGCATTCTTTGTATTTCCTTCTTGAGGTTTCTCCTCATTGCTTTCAAAGTTCTCAAGCTTCTCAGCTCTGCAAATTCTATAGCCATGGGAGGTGATAGGAATCGTGCAAATCCTTTCTATTGCAACACTGTTAAGAAGCTGGAGGTATGGAGGGTTTTAGAGAAAGGAGGGTTGACTCTATACCTGGAAAGGTTGTATGGAAACAACCCATAGATGAGGACATTATTTGCAAAAGCATGGAACAACAGGGTCTTAAAGTTGGGCAGAACATAATTTGATGTCAATGAGGATTTTATAGCCAATATCACTAGGTTGTCTATGGATGGTAAGAAAGTTTTCAAAGACAAGAAGGAATCATAGGAAACCATGCAAATCTTTTTCAAAGGGGATGAAGCTCGACCTGAAAATGGCGAAGAGTAGTGGTTACCAGAGGAGCTCTCTCAAGGAACTTTGGGGGGATGTGGCTAAGCAACTCATGAGATATATTACCCTTGAAGGGCACTTCTCTATGGTAAATGCTTACCATTTTGTTATGCTCAATCATTTCTGCCATAAAAAAAAATTTATTTTCCTTATTATCTCTTGGCATCACTGGATTCTGGTCTGAAGGACCATAAAAGGAATCCCAAAAATCTAGTTATGCATGTGGGGCTCATTCTTTTAATCTCTGATTATGATAAATATTTTGAGGTGTCTAAGCTGATTGCAACTCTTAAGGGCAAACAACAGAAGCTGACCGTGGAGTATGAAAATATTTCTAAAGAGGAGTCAGTTAGCAAGAAAGGGAAGACAAGGAAACTCGTCTTGTAAGAGGATTCAGGGTCTGAGGAGGATGTGGACTATGTCCCTGATTCTCCTGCTTCCATGGAGATGGTTCCACAACCCCCTGAATTGGGTAAGTCTAAGAAAGGGGTGTTGAGCCCTAATAAGGGTTATGGGACCTACAGTGAGGATATGGTTGCTAAAATGTCAAGTAGATTCATGAAGGAGAAGATTGAAGTGGTTGGTGAGGCATCTTCGCCACCCCCTATTTTGGGGAAAAAGCATAAGAAGGAGTTGGAGGTTGGAAGCAACAAGAAACTAGCTGTAAGGTCTATGGGCCAATTGCTTGAGATGAAATATGACTCTCCCCTCAAGATGGTAGGTGGGTAGGGTGTTGTGGATTCCCCAATTGTGGACTTGAACTTGCAGAAAAAAAGGAAGGTTGTGGCTACGGAGATTGTTAATTCCATCTAAAAAATCAAAATGTCGGTTGCTGCCAGGAAGGGTAAGGATGTCTCTGCTAGTCAGGGCAAGGTAAGCTCCTCTCAGGAGGATGATGTTGTGGGTAAGGGTATTTTCAACTTTGACAGGGAAAACATTTTTTATGTTTTGGGGACTGTTAGAGAGGATTCCATTATTTTTTTCAAATTGTTTAAATGGGTGTTTCATGAACTTAACATGACCAATGTTAAATTTTGAGGTGTGATGAGTAAAGCTGGTGAGTCTTCAGTTCAGAACCAGATTGATGAACTATTTGACTCTTTGAAAATTGTGGCAGATGAAACACTGAAGATGAAAAAGAACCTTGAAGAAAGAATTCTCACCTTGGAGGATCAAATGGAGAGGATTTGTGCTAACATGGAAAAGGGTACGGGGGGGACTAAATCTATGGTTAATTTTGAGTCTGTTGGAATTACCTCTCCTTTCAATAGTGTCAAGAAATGTAAGGAGATTGCTCATGTTGAAGAGATTGGTGTCGGTGGTAAGATGATGGAGGAAGATATTTTTGTTGATAAGGGAGGTGATAATAATAATGTTTTGATTAGTGAGGTGAATGTGGGTGGGCCTGGGGCTAGAACGCGAAACAAGACTAGGGTTCAGGTTGGGGCTCATGTTAAAGATCTGTCTGAGGTCATGGATGATGGTCCAAAGGCTGTGGTGAGCGACGTGGAGGCTATTGATATCTTGATGAATATGCAGTGCTGCTAGTTGTGTCCCTCCTTTTTGTCTCATGTCTCGTTGATGGTGTGTTGCATTTGGGCTGATATATGCTTTATGTAGTTTTCTCTAGTTTTAGCTGCTCTTTTTTGTAAAGGGTTCTAGGCCCCTTCAAAACCCATTTTTTACCTCTAATAAAAAACATAGATTTGTTATTCTAAGCATCTTAATCCATCCCATTATCATTTCCATTATAATTTTAAGTTGTTTAGATTAACATATAGTTGTTATTCTAAGCATCTTAATCCATTACATTAGGCTCATTTCATTAGATGCACCTCATGACATTACATTCATATAGTGGTTCATCCATAACATTATGCATATCATACATTCATAATTAAAAATTACAATGTCATCCATGCACATCCACACCATACATAAACATGTGTCATAATCCCATATGCATACATCATAAATTACAATCACATCGCCACCTGCATCTCAAACCATTAGTATCATATCCATATCATAAATCATAAATCATCACATCCTACATTGCAAAGCGTTAGACATATTGTATATTATACATGTCATACATGCCCTCATAAATTCATTTACCATCAACATCACCATGTACATCCATCATAATCATAATCATAATCATACACATATGCATAATAAATACCAAAACATCACATAGAAATCACATTTAGAGCATCATCAACATCCACCATATCATATATATATATCAAAAAATATAATGTCCATCATGAAGTCCATATCCATAGTCCATTTAGAGTCTATCAAATCAAATAAATGTATAGAGAAGAAATAATATACATATACATAAGGGTACATCTAACACATCATGGTGTCTTGAGTCAGAAAGAATAACATAATAAATGATCAAAATCTCTGAAAACAATTTGTACAAAAGAATTTTTCTGTCGACTGTACATGTATGCACACTATCCTCTAGGGTATCAATCAAAATTGGGACCCTATGTCTGCCACCTATCCCCCCATCCCCCTAACCACTGGTCCCTACATTTGACCTCTGAGGAGAGTCTATCCTACATCCTTGGTCATGTGGAGGTATCTCCCTATAATCATTGTATCCTCTGGTATGTGTGAGTCCTGAATGGGAGGGTGCGGGCCTTTATGGCACTGTGCGTACTTATGGAGGAACTCTCTATGTTGGATCAAGCACGCCAATAAAATAAGCTCCCATCCAGTACCCGACCTCTCTCCTTGCATCCTCTAGGCTTGTTGCTTGTGCTCAGAACTAGTCCATCTCCATCCTGTATCGATCCTACAATTGTTGCAGCCTCCTTCTCTCTAGCTCCCAGGAATCCTACACTAATTTCATTGAGGCTACTTATGCCTCTGCCTACTATTCCCTCCTCAGTGCCTCATCCCTGTCTTGCTATATCCCCCATCCCCTGTTGCAGCCTCTTCCCTCCTCAAGGCATCATCTCTCTCTCTCTCTCTCTCTATCTCTTTATCTCTATTTCTCTGTATTGCCTCTGCTTGATCCCCAGCTTGCTTTGCCAAGACTAGGGCCTCATCCCTCTCTCCCCGCATAGTCTCTAGCAATCCCTAAAGTTGCTCTACCTCCCCTCGTAACATATTTGTCTTTGCTCCTGCCCTCTCCTCTACCATTGATGCTACCCCTTGTAATCTATCAACCTCGACCTTAGTTGCTCCCTCTCTGCCTCAAACTATTGTAACAACTAATGTAGGATGCTGATGTGAGCCTGTGCGCCTACTAGTTTCACTACAGAATCATCTATTGGTGGTCCCTGATACACCACCATGCCCTCTTTTCCACCTTTGGAGCATCCACCTCCATTTCATGTCTCCCCTCCTCCTGAACTACCTCCTCCTCTCCTCCCTGTCCATCCATCCTCTACCTCCTTCAGGGCCTCTCTTGCACATCCTCTTCCCCAAACCCCATTGTAGGCATGATCAAATCCATTATGGTAATCCTCACGAGCCATCTCCCCTACCACCATGCCCTATATATGTCTGTCACACCCACATCATCTGGGCCTCCCCTCCATCCACATATCACTAGTGGTAGCATCTCCCACTCCCATCATGCAAACTTTGTAGGAAGAGTTTGCTCCCATCCCCTCTCCCATGTAATATGCTTGAATCTCTCCTCTCTTGCTAGGATATCCTGTTGTACCTTGAATTGTTGCATAACTTGATCAGGCTTGTATAGCTCAATGATGAAAGGATCCCTCCCGATTAGATAGCATGGTGAGAACATGTAGCCCTTATACAGTCTATCGTTGTGCCTCCAAGACTAAAATTGATCAATATAAGGTTGCCATATGATCTCCTCCTCTGTAAGATCACCCAATAGTCAACACCAATACTCTAGGCTCCCTACCTACCTATAATGGAGCATCCACCTATACTCACTCCTATACTAATATGCTATTGGAAGTGAGTCATCTGTCTCCCTTGATCTAAGTATATTTGGGCAGGTGACCCTGATGTGCTCCCATGCCCACACTTGTAAAAGGGTGACATGGGCGACATTGACAGCCTCCTTGTATAACTGTGCCAGCACATAGGACCCCCAAGCGAACACTCCCTTCCTCTACTCCACAATGTGCCTAACAATCTCAATCATCTTGAGGCTAAATAATCTCCCACTCCTGTCAAGGAGGAGGATCCCGACGATCAATCCACATAGAAATAATGATAGAGGTGCTACCACTTCAATGCATGCATCAATGTCCAACTCCTTCCCTCAGAAGGGAAGGTTTGTGGTACCAAATATAACCCATAGGCTTCTCTCCACCAATCAGCTCGATGGGCTTAGTAGATGCCCTCTGATGGGTAGTCTCAAAATCCTCCATACATCCTCTAAGGTCACAGTGATATTCCCTATTAGGAGATGCAAGGTGTTGGTCATTCACTAAGCGGACATAGTGAAATCTCATACTATGTCCGCTCGGTGAATGATCTCCTCATCATCTACCATCTCACTCTCAATCACCTCTCGGTATCTCATCCATTCACTCGATGACATGTGTGCAAAGTGAAAACCAAGTGAATAGTAACTTTTCAAAATTACTATTTATAGGTTTTAGCCTTTTGACCCTAATTAACCTTGCTAATTTTTGGGTAATTTTTAACCTTTTTTTAATTCTTCTACCCTGTTTCTTCCGCAGACTGCCATTCACACCCTGTTTGTCCATTTTCCTCTATTCAAAAGCCATTCTTCATGGTTTTTTTCCCTCTACTGTGTCGTACCTTCTATTTCTTCATATCAAGAAGTCATCTAGGGCTGCTTTTCTTCCCCATCCACCCTCTCAAGGGGGCATACCCTACCATACCTGCATTTCTCCTCCTTATCCATTTCCTTGAGATACTAGGGCATCTTCTAAAGTCCTTTTCTTCTATCAAGTCGCTTGCAATCTTTTTTTTGAAACACAGTTATTCTAATGATATTTTGAAGAGTGGCAAAATGTAGATACTTGAATTTGACCACCCCCATATGGTCAAATTCACCATTGTATTCTTCCATCTTGCTTCCCTAAGCCATATTAATTAAATAACTCATTATTTGGTTAATATTTATCCTATTCCTAATGTTTCATGAGGTATTTTAATTTATCAATTAAACACCTTACCCCATTCCTCTCTAAATTAAATAAATAGCCTAATTTATTTAATTTAGTCACTTTTCCCAAATGAGTTAAAATCAATTTTTAATTCATCCACCTTCTCTCTCCTTGTCACACCCTCCTACATTTTCCCTAATCTTGATTAGGCCACTTAATAACTAATTAAGATGTGCACATTCCTAATCATAATTAAGGTCACATCCTCCATAAAAGGCAAGTGGATGCCTGATCAGGATTAACCTATCTAATACCTCATTTTCCCAACCTAAATCACTGATTAAAGCTAACCTAATTCCTGAGGCCATTTATGGCATATCCCTAATTCAACCTTCATTAATGACTTTCTCTTTTTGGAGAAATCATCCCCTCACCTCTAGGAATTTTAAATTCAAATTTTATTATTCCCATGAATTGTGAGGAGTTTTTAATTCCTCACATCCCCCCATAAGGAATTTTTAATTCCTTTCTCAATCCCCATGAGGATTTGTGAGGAATTTTTTATTCTTCACTTGTTCTCTCATTGTACATATGGACAAGACACTCCTTTATGAGGAGATCTTACCCATTCCCAAGGTACATGCAAGTACCTCATGTGGCATTCACCTCATTGCCACCTTATTGTCATATCATCCTCCCTTGTCCACATCCCCTTCCACATGTCACCTCCTCATGGCTTGTGATGTCTCAAGATATCCTAGCCCTTGATCTTCTAACCTAGATGCAATCCTAGACATCCATTTCTTTAGAGGCCTTTTCCCTAAATATGGTGAATTTTGGTTTCATTCTATCATCACACAATTAGCAATTTCAAACAGTCACACATTCAAGCTTTCAACCTCCATTGTTGCAGCCATCTTTAACTACCATATTGCACTAAATTCACTACCCATATCCACCATTGCATTCTTCATTTCATCACAATCATTTTAAGCTTAGTTGCATGCCATTTGATCAAAGAAGGAGCACACAAATCTTCAATCAAAAGGGCCAACCAAATTAGACAACTCAAACAAGGTAATATTTGTATTTTATTGTTCATTTTGTTTGGATTAAACTAGGCTAATCTTGAGTGTTTTGTTTGCAAATTCTTTCTTGCATTTCCTTTTAGTGTTTTGCATTTTTAGGTTAGAATTCACTTGCACACATTGGGATTATACAATAAGTGAATAGTTTAGATAGTTTTTTACTGCCACCAAAGTTGTAATGGAGAAGCACCACTCTATTGTACCTTGATTTTCACAATTTATTTTTACCTATGTTATCAAAAAAAATAAAAATTGAAATGACAATGTAATGAGAAATAAAATATTTAAAAATTGTGTATAAGAAAAAAATGTATATACTACACATTTTTGAAAAAATTAGATTTATTATAAAATTTTATCC
This sequence comes from Sequoia sempervirens, assembly GCA_007258455.2. Classification (NCBI taxonomy): domain Eukaryota; kingdom Viridiplantae; phylum Streptophyta; class Pinopsida; order Cupressales; family Cupressaceae; genus Sequoia; species Sequoia sempervirens. The sequence goes on from VDFB02072854.1 coordinate 22,308, forward strand.
AATACATAGAAATTAAAATATAACTTAAAAAATTATACTATTTTTATAAATTAATTTTTAAAAATAAAGTTCTAAAAATTAATTAGATATTTTAACTTTAATTATAATTTATAATAAATGGAAAAAAAACATTTAAGAAAAAGCTAAAAAACCAAAAAAAAAATAAAAATTTAGAAGTTTACATATGGTAAAATTACCTTACAATTGTCCTAAACATATGATTAAAAACAAAATGCTATAAGAATTTTAAATAATTCTTAATTCTATAATTATAATTGATCATTTGTGAACCCTAAATTCACAAACTATTTAAAAATATATATATATTTATTTTATAAAAATTAAATACATCTTAAATCACCTACGACTTTCGAGTAATTTTGTCATTCTTCATTAAGAAAAGTGTACTAACATGAAAGTCTTATCAGAATACAAAAAATAAAGTAATTTAATTTGTTGTAATTATCATTGCTGAGTATTGCAAAAATTAAATATATATTGTCCTCTCCATACCAACTCACAATGGACCCCACCAACCAAGACTGTACGTTGTCTTTTCAAAGCTAAAAATTAAATGGAATTTAGATGACATTGTCAAGCAGTTTGTCTACTATAAGGAAACATGTAAGCTCACGTTTTATATAGTCGCTACTTATGAAAAGTAATTACTTGCAGTTCACGGCATCCATAGTACAAAATGGCTTTCTAGACTTTAATGTTGTTCTATTATTACGCCGAAGGCGTCCCATGCTTAGTATTTGAGAGCCATTTTTACCTTCGACGGTCTAGATTGCTGGAGAGGCAATCGCCTGCTATGAAATTCATCCCAGCCGCTCATCATTATTTCTAGATGGAACAGAGCAGTTATTGTAGAAGCTAGAAGAAATATCCGATGAATAGTTATTGCAGAAAATATCGGCATCCTTGACAGGACGATAGAATTAAATCCCAATTTCTATTTGAAGACAAATATCGGCTTCCTTGATAGCACGACACAATTATATATTTGATTTCCTTTGAAGAAAAATCTGCATTTGAGGTGGGTTTGTGATACTTCTTTTCTCTCTAGATTTCCTTTAAGATTTCCCTCCACCACAGCAAGTACTAACACTAGCTCGCCCATGGAAATGAAGCGGAAGAAGGTGGGAAAAGCAGAGCAAGATTTCCATGGGCATCCATTTGAGCCCCGTGATGGCCAGAAAGGGTGTGGTGGTCATTTAACACAGAAGTCCCAGTTTCCAACAATGAAAATATTCCCCCAAAGCGTGGGAATTCTGGTGGAAACTCTAGCGGCGGAGGATCTAGAGGATATTCTGAGGAGCAATTGGACGTTATGTGCCAAATTAAGCGGAATAGGGATTATTACGCCATTTTAGGGTTAGAAAAGGGTTGTTTTGTCGAGGAAGTGAGGAATGCGTACAAAAAACTTTCACTTAAGGTGCACCTAGACAAAAATGAAGCCCTTGGTTTCGAGGAGGCCTTCAAAGCCGTCTCGAAGGTGTTTCAGTGCTTAAGTGATGAAGAAATGTGCCAAAAATCGTGTTTAATTTCCATGGTTTCAGTGAGTATTTTTGAGGGGACTCTATATGCGAGCAGACCAATTTTTGTTATGTTTTATTTCATTATTAAAAATAATTATTGTTATCTTTTAAATGAAAGCATTGGTTATGAGGTTTTATCTATGATTGTATTTATATATGAAATTATTGTACAATTACAGCCCCACAAAACACTTTTCATTGAAGAAGTTCAAGAGAAAACTTAACCTATGCGAGTGTAAATATTGATATCACTAGATTTTCCCCCTTAAGCAGTTTGCACTTATTGAGTCTCAGGCTTTTTTCCCTAATTTTAAATAGTTAATAATACTGTGCTATGTTGAAGCTAGAAAATATCGTGCTTTAGTATTTAAGTAGAAATTTTACAAGAAATTCAAAGCTAGCCTAAAGATCATTGATACTTAATCACTTCATCAATTCAAATCTTCTCTTTTTAGGCTAAAGTCCTAGCTTTGCAGTCCTTCACTCCTGGAATTGCAATTCCTTTATTCCTCCATTTGTAAATCTTCTGCAATTCCTCTGCTCCTTTATTTCTAGGTTTGTAATTCCTCTATTCCTCGATTTGCAATTATGAGAATTCATTTTTTACTAATGAATGAATGTGAATATCAAAAATTAAATCTCACTTTAATGACTGAAAAACTTCAAACCCATGCTAACCAGTCAAAACTAGAAACTATCCCTAACAGTTAAGAACCTCTAAACCATCCCCACAAAGAGCTCACATCAATGTGATTTGATGGCTTCAGCTGCTACTGGTTTTTGACATATGCACGAGTTCTACAAGCCAACAGACAAGTGTATAGACCAGCCAAAACAACACAAGAAACCTTGAAAAACTTGGCTCTCAAATTTTGCAACAAAGACAAAATTCTCTTGGGGGTAAACTTTTTTATCGTCTTGATCAATCACGCCTTGACTTTCTTCAAACTATATTTTACCTTTTGAGGGATAGTCTCCTTCTTAGAGAATGTGTAGCTCCTCAAGAATTGCAAGCATAGATCTCATATGTTGATGTGACTCTTGTGATTTTTGGGTAGTTGTCCTCTCTGTCCATGCTTAACACGCTAACAAACTTGGCATCTAATACTTTCCATTTATTCAAGCTCATGAAATTTAAACTCACTGGAACCTGTGCATCTAGGCAATTTGCAACATAGCTTGATTCATCATGCTTACTCAAATATATTCCCAACCCACGATATTGTTCTCACTTGGGTATCTCAATTTGTCATATACATCCTTTGAGATGAGTGTATCTTTGCTTGTGTAGACCTAAACAATGATGCAATAAATTCTTAAAAAACTATCATTTATATCTAGTAGAAACTTGAAGGATACAAGTTCCATAATAACCCATCAAGCACATTAGTTGTATAAGATAACTACACCAGTTTATATTGGGAGAAACTCTAGCAACTAAAAGTTAAGTAACAGAGGAAACAAGTAAAAAACATGTGACCAATTAATTTACACATTGGGTCATTTTGTTGATGGCAATGATTCTTGCTGGGATTAAAATCCAGCACCATTCTTTGGTATATTTTCTTCAAAAATGAGAATATCAACTCTTTCGTGTCATCTCATTATTGTTGGAAGATCAAATTGAAGATTTTAGTGTAAAACCAGTTTTTCAAAAATGACAATATCAAGTCTCTGGTATCATCTCATTGTTGTTGTCTAAGATCAAATTGAAGGTTTTGTGTAAAATCCCCCTATTCTTGTTAAAGAAGAAGCTTTTGGTTGATGTCCACACATTACTATTGAGGTTTACGAAACAGGGGTGTAAATACTTTTACATGTTGGAAGCTTTTGTCAATGGGCTTTGATATGCCCTATGTTGTTTCTTTCCTCTACTAACATCAGCTGGATTTTCTGTGGTTTTGTGTAACCTTTTGTTTGGCCTTACCATCCTACCATTTGCTTCCATGTGTAGGGGAGTGAAAAATAGCTATGGTTCTGTTTGTTGGAATAAAAATCTTGGACACATCTATTTTGGTGTCATGAGATTATATCTAGCAAAATAAAAGATCATGTTTTTCCCTCTCCTCGCTGCCTTGCTAAATCTATCTCTGGAGTCTACATATAAACATGCCTATACATATATGCATTTCGTTACCCACATGCTTGTTGTTATTTATCAGCCTACTTATTCTCTTGTGCTTTGTTATGTTAATTTTGGACAAGGGGCCTTCCTTTCAAGATTTTTTTGTTGGAATATAAAAGTTTGATACCATTTTGGTACGATTGGATTATATCTCACAAAATAAAAGTTCTCATCTTTCCTTCTCCTTGCCACAAGATTACATCCATTTTTGGGTTTTTTGTTCATGAAATGATTGTAAAGCATGCCCTGGTATGAAATTTGGATAATGATACCAGAAATTTTAAAGAAATTGGTTACAAAATTTTGTGTATGCTTATCCCCTTGAAAAATCAATGGACCCTCAACCCTTTGAAAAATCAGCATACTCTCAAGCTCTAGATAATGAATGATCATAGCAATTCTATAGCCCTTTATAAATCTCAAATAATGGTGCTCTGGGTGACTTTGTTCTTTTCATGACATGCAACACGATGTGGCTCCCTAAGTCTTGATTAAAATCGAATAGATAGAACATGAATATACCTACTGATATAATTATAAGGCATGATATGAATCATTATGTATCAAGACCAATTTGAATCCTTATGGACTGCTATTTTTAGTATGTTCATTGCCCATATTGAATTGAAATAATTCATTCGCAAAGGTACACTCTGAGTTCATTGTAAATATTCTTTCTAGGAAATATGTGTTTGCTGCTATATGATCTGAACGTGTGAACAGTAGATCATTATTGCAAGACATGAGATCATCCACATTAAAGTGGAGTGCTATTATCCTTGCAATGCAAAGTTAGAACCATTGCTTTTTGCTTCCTCAAAGTTTATATGCTATGAGACATCTATAAAGTACTGAATTTGACCTCTAAGACTTGGATTCATTTGACCAGTAACTAGTGAGCCATTTTAATTTGTATGCAGTTACATCATCTTCATAGACACACAAGTAGAAAGGCATGCATGTTTTTATCCAGTTTTACAAAGTGAGAACTTAGTCAATATTGGGAATCAGATTATTTTTTCTCCTTATACTAAATTGATATTTTCTCCTGCTAATGGCCCTTCTTTTCAAAATGTAGCTGGAGATTAGTTGCAAGGACCTTATGTTTACTTCCTCTACAGCCAGTATGTCTTTAACAAGGGAGAAATTGGAAGACTCTTTATTGTGGGTTTTGGGTCATCTATGCATTTTGGAACAATTATTGGATCACTAGCTGATAAACAGTAAGATATTTACAGTGCCAAATGTTTGTTTGCAATGCACTTGGATCCTGGCATGTTTTGTAACTACATGCACATAAAAAGAGTTCTTCAATGTGTCCACAGGGGTCACAAGAGGGCTTGCATAACATACTGCATAACTTACATTTTAAGTTGTTTTACAAAGCATTTTCCTGAGTACAAAGTCTTGATACTTGGCCGTATACTAGGAGGCATTGCTACATCTCTTTTATTTTCATCTTTTGAGTCATGGCTTGTTGTTGAACATTTCAAGGTAATGGATATTACCCTTTCATCTTGTATCAGATATCCTAAGCAAAATTCATTTCTTTAGTAATGATACATACCAAGATGTTGAGATCTAAACTTAAAAATAATGACTATTGCTATTAAAAAGAAAAAACATTTTGATCTGTAACAAGAACTAGAAGGACCACCAAGGCTTGTATTATCATTTTCTCATCATTCAAGAGTTTTGGTTCTTTGCAGAGGAATTTTGATGCACAGTGGCTATCGTTGACTTTCTCAAAGGCAATATTCCTGGGCAATGGTCTAGTTGCCATTCTATCTGGGATGTTTGCTAATACCCTCACCGACACTCTAGGTTTTGGTCCAATTTCACCTTTTGATGCTGTAGCTTGCTTCCTAGCTATAGGTATGGCCATTATATTCTCCACCTGGTCAGAGAACTACGGAAATCCCTCAGAAAGAAAGGATTTACCTACTCAATTTAAGGGTGTTGCCTTGTCCATTGCTTCAAGCAAGTTGTTATACTTATCTTCATTTGCAAATATCTTGCTTCTATTGAATTATGTGTAGGTGATAAGCTTTGTCCTTTATTGATCACTTTTAATGGTTTTGTAGAGTAGATGAGAAGATTGCACTTCTGGGAGCTATTTAGTCATTATTTGAAGGTTCAATGTACACATTTGTGATTCTTTGGACTCCTGCTTTGAGCCCAAATGAGCAGGTTATTCCTCATGGGTTCATATTTGTAACGTTTATGCTGGCTTCAATGATGGGGAGTTCCCTGGCCTCTAGACTTATGGCTCGTTCAACACTTAAGGTGGAAAGCTACATGCAGATTGTATTCATTGTCTTTGGAGCAGCCTTACTTCTTCCTATTGCAACAACTGTATGCCATTGCTTTACCTCTTCTGATGTCTCTTTTTGTTTTTGGTTTATGATAACACACTAGCATCTAGGATATTTAAGATCTTGTCTTATTCCTGCTTCAAACAGTTCTCCATAGAGCCCAGCATAGAAAAAGGTGGGAGCATTACACCAGGAGGACGACTCCAGCTTCTTGGATTTTGTGTGTTTGAGGGCCGTGTAGGAATATTCTGGCCTTCAATTATGAAAATGCAATCACAATATATTCCTGAGGAGTCTAGGAGCACAACAATGAACTTTTTCTGCATGCCTTTGAATATTTTTGTGTGTTGTTCTTTATAATGTAAGAACATAGGATTTTATTATTTTATTTTTACTTATATAGATTAACAATTGATATTAGTAATTGCACAATCGGTATTAGTAATTGCATTGTAGAACATTTAACCACTGCAATCTTTGTCTTGTCATGTTATTCAGAAGTTGTTGGAAGTAATGGAAAGGTCAATGTTTCTAAGAACTCATATTTCACATATTTTACTCACTTCTTTTTGTTTTGAAAGGTCAAGCAGTTATTTGTTAGCTAAGACAATAGGGTGGATATTTTAGAGGATGCAAAGGATCTTATCTTATTGGAAAATCAGTGGGCTCTTAAGCTCTAGATAATGAATCAATTCATGTGCAAAAAAAACATGAACCTCTTTATAATAGAGCATGATTAGCTTCCTCATTCAGAGGGTTTGTTTTAGTTGGGTTTGTATAAGAGGGTACATTGTTGATTTCAATCTACCACTTCATAGAACAAAAATTACTGTTGGAAGCATCAATTTTACCACTTGAACTCATGTACACCAAAAAATGCAAAAAAAATAGATCAACATTTTCCTTAATAGATCTTCCACAACTCTTCGGCATACCCATTGCACATGAAGGTGGGATTGCTAGTTTTATAGAATTTTTTTTTTTTTTTTTTTAATATTGAAACAATGCTAAAAATGTGAAGGCAACAAAGATTGTCAAGAGAGAGAGGGAAAAAACCAACACAGCCAACAACCTCCAGCAAACAGTCAACAACACAAACACATACAACCACTAAAGGCAGCAACAACCTAACACTAAATATAAACTGTAGCTGAAACTGATACAACTAAAAATGCAGCAAAAACTGCCAAAAAAACAACCACTATACAATTCTAAACTTCAACAATTTCTAAAGCTGATTTGAACAGTAAACATCATTTTTATGAAGCTGCAAAATCTGCCATTTGATCGTATCCAAATGATTCCAGATTCCAGATTAACATTATGATCTACAAATACAGCCAAACATCTATTTTTCCACAAATTAAAAAGCACAATCTACCGTACAGAATCAGCCACAATGTTATTATGCAGCCCACCACCCAAAATTGCTTCTTTCCAGTTCAAGATATGCCCAAAAATTGTAGGGAGGTAAGCAAAAACAGCCCTCCATTTCCTCTTAGCCACAAAATAGTCCCAGAAGATATGTTTCAAGTTTTCAATACGTTTACAAAAGGGGCATTTGACATCATGAATATGCATATAACCCAGACGATCACCAACTGGTAACTTGCAATGCAAAAGTTTCCATACAAATAGCTGAACATTCGCCTCTGTTTTAGAATGCCATATTTGAAGACTCAGCTTATTCCATGTAGTTTCATGGAGCCTGCATTTCCATTTCAGATTCAGCCTGGGAAATAAAAACTTAATGAAGGGAGACAATTCAATAGCTTACATCTTAACCTTTCACTCTTTTTTTACTTGTATATTGCCTTTTTTAAACTTTTAGTACAATTTTGTGTTGGGATTATGGATATCAACCATTATATTAGTAATCTATTTGTTGAGTTGTCTAAAAATACTTAAAAAAATTTGAGTAGAATATGCACATCAAGTCATGTACAAATTGTCTTATGCGTCACTATACAATCGAAAGTCATGTACGGATTGTCTTATGTGCCACTATACAATTAATTTTTTGGTCAATATGATTCATGAAAATGAATATCTTTTGTCCCTTTATTAGGCACAAACATAATGGCTATTAGGACAAAGGACTGGAGTCATGCACTCTAATTTTGCACACCCCAAGCTACTAAATGTTACATAAAAAATTCATGTAAATATTAGTATGTCTTCGTATTTGACTTAAAAGCTTAAAATTATTGTTTTAGGTTTTTTATATCAACAATGTAGCCACATTAGTTACATCATCAGTCGTTATCTAGAAACACCCCCAAAAAAAGTGGGACCAAAGCATGTGAATTAAGACATGTATTATTGATTGTTTTATGTGTCATCATGTTATGGTTGATTCTTTGATGGGATTTGTGAATGGTATTGTTACACATGTATATACACATATATTGATTCTTTATTAAATTCTTACTAGCTTTTTTTTAACTCGTTCTTTTAATATATTTAACTAGAGGTCTAAGTATGTGACACCATAGCAATTATAGGTGTGTGCTCATCTATTGAATATTTTTTCCTAATACTTAATTTTACAAATAAAAAGTAAAATATTATTAGACCTCGTCATATCAATTATTAGAGAGCAAATATCTATTAGATCATTTCCCCTAAATCACTGCTTTAACAATAAAAAAATATTTGTCTCAAAATGGACATTATTTTTATGCTTGTTCATATAATTTTCTTAAATTTATAATTGAAATATTTTGTTAAACTTAAGACTTGTAAAAATTTGTTTGTGTTAAGTTATATTAATTTTTTAAATACTTATCAAATTTGTTTATTAATAAAGTATTAAACGAGTGTAGAAAATATTAAGATATATTTTAAAATAAAATTACATTTGTAATATGAAAAATGTTATGCAATAAATGAAAAAATAATATTTAAACAAATGAACTTAGACCTATAGCACTTCTTTCCCATGAAAAGATTTCATCTAAATAAAAAAATTGCCCAAACATAAAACAAAATAATTATTTAGTTTAAGTTAGGTATTAACTAAAATAATAAAAATAAAACCATACTCAAAATACTTTAAAGTTAGAAAGAGATTAATTTAATTATGTTAAGGATAGAAGTTTTAAATTAAGAGAGTTAAATCTAGAAATATAAGAACATGACAAATGCATTTTTTGAAAAAAAAAATTATGCAATGACTTGGATCGAGGGTATAGGAGTTCTCTTGATTCTGTTAAGGACAACCTTGACCTTTATGTGCAATATTGACCTTTGAATCTTCAAAACTTCAATGTCTATGAAAAAAAGGATTGGTCTAACTAACAAATAAAGTACTTTTTAGCATTGAGGAATATCTTTGAATCTTATTATGACAAAGAGGAATCTTTGAGACTTCCTTGATTGAAATCAAGGCTCATTAAACAATTCAAGATTTTTTTGATAAGTTGGAAGGCACACCAATAATATGTGCAATGGATGTAAGTAGTTGGTTAGGTGCATTATCTAGAGTTCGAATGAATACCTAAGACTTGATGACATGATTGCTTAAGACTTTATGAAGTGATTGTCTCAGGCACAAGTAAATAAATGTTTGAGTGCATGAAAGCTAGGATTTTAATATTTTTATGTATGAATTAATGTAATTATTGTTACTAATGCAAATAAAATTTTGATAGATGAATTCCATGATTTTATGTATTTTAATGCATAATTTTGGGATAATCGTTGATAACCTTGATTTTTAAAATGACCTATGAGTGATGTTCTTTTCATAAAACTCCTATACACAATTTAAATTTTTGGCATGTATACCAAGGGGTAAGAATATTATTGAGATAAGTTAGCTTAGAAACCTATTAAATTTTAATGTGCAACTAAGAGGCCCAAGGTCATGAGGATGACCTTGACCTAGGCTAAGACTATGATGGTAGCCTTGCTCTAGGCAAACAAAGTATTGATATAAGAATGCAGACTATTTGAGTAAAGATAAAATGATTTTCTAGAGTAACAACTAAGGTCCAAGTTCAAAAAGTGCACCAAATCAAACAAAAATGTGTGATAGTATTATGTACTTAGGACATCCATGCAAATTAACATAAACCAAAAGTGATTTTTTTTAAGGGTATACACTTTTAAACTCCACATTTTCCCCCAACTTTGGTGTGGATACAAATGTGCATGAGTAATCATACCAAACTAAAAACAAAAGAGATAAGCATAAATGAAAATAAAAAGTTGAAGTAACAATTTGAGTCGTCCTATAAACTACCCATAAATTGAGAGACTAATGAGTAATAATAGGCCCCCTTGATTATTCGTGCAAGGGCACCCAATCAATGTTGCAAATTTTGGTATTATGTTAGGTTTTTGGGTTGTTGAGTCTAAATGTGATGTAATAAGTTCATAATAGACCATGTGCAAGGTAATTAGAGTTATTTGGGGATAATATTGCTAATATTGTTAGGTGGCTAAGAGAGATTAGAGGCCAACTTGCATGAGTTGGATGATGTGACACATCCTAATCAAGGATTAGGCATGTGCACATCTCTAATGATGAGATTAGATAAAAATGATGGAGGATGTGACATATGAGGAATTAAATAAATGTCATATTTATTTAATTCATTTGATGAAAGGGGGAAGGCATTTAATTATTTAACTAGATACCTTAGGGATTAGACGAACTTTAGAGGTATTAATTAAATAATAGTGATATTACTTAATTAATGCAGATAAGGGGATGCTTAGACGAAAGGGGATAAATTTGGATAAACTAAGTGTCCAAATTTATGTGTCTACATTTTTCCCCTCTTTAAGATGGTGTTACGAAGTAGCATCATTTCAAAGAATATTAAAACATAGAACCTATAAGAAGATGGTTAGATTGGGAAAGATGCTCCAGTCATTCAAAGGAGTGACTAAGAAGGGAAAAAATTATGAAAATTAGGGATGAAGGATGCCCCCTCGACAGGACATGTGGGTTCAAGAGAACACGGGTGTGCTCTTGAAATGGAGGAGATGATGGAAGGTGGGATTAAGAAGATGATGCAAAGTGATGGGCGAAGGGGTGGGTAAAATTTCCTATGAAAGGTGATAGGAAAAAAGGAAGTCTATCAGATTAATGGGAAAACAGATGTGCCCCAGTATAGGGCAAGTTTGCCCATGGAAAAGGATAGGGAAAAAGGGCGGGTGGGCCCTACAGAAGGGCGTACCCACCCCTAAAGGGGCGATCCCTCCAGCACAGGTCCACCCACCCGAGGGCGGATCCGACCACATCCAAGGGCAGGTCAACCCACAGCCGAGAGCAGGTTTGCCCACAACCGGGGGCGGGTCTGCCCTAGGCTGAGCGAGTCTACCCATAGCTAGGGGCGGGTCTGCCCTAGGCTGGGCAGGTCCACCCACAACTGAGGGCGGGCCTGTCCCATGCTGGGCAGGTCAACCCATAGCTAGGGGTGAGTTTTTCTGTGGCCAGGGTGGGTCCATCCCAGGCAGGGTGAGACTGACAAGGGAAGGGGAAAATAAGATCAAATGGAGAAGGATTGGATTAGGATGCAAGATGGATGAAAGGAATAAAAAAGATGGGGGACAAGATGCTTAGAATAACCAACCGATATTATTCTAAGAAGTTTGAAGAGATGACTATAAGAGAGTGGATGGATAGGGGAGGGAGAGTGATGAAGGATGAATGGATGTGGGGGATTTTGATAGATGATAGGATGGGGGATACATGCAAGATGATGGAATGGAAAATGAAATGCAATCCTAATGCAATTTGCCATCTTCAGAGCATTGAATTTTGCTATAGTAGAAGACACGACACACCGAGGTATAGAGGACCAAGGAAGATTAGTGTCTAATGCATGAAAGAAACACAACAAAAAAGAAGGCTATCCCAACACCCCAAAGTCGCGATGAATTTGATCGGGCCAAGTATTGGGATAACCACAAGCACACACAAGGATGCCCTAATGTAACACAAGACCTCAGGGATCTTGGTGGGTACTACGTGGGACAGCTAAGAAGATAGCAACAAAGAAAAGATCAAGATATGCCCCTATGTTGACTAGTCAAAGCACACCATGATATGATGGATCAAGGTGACCATGACAAGTGATGATGGGAAACTCAAATGATAAACAAAAGCCAAAAGCATAAAAAAAAATAACAATCAATTGCAAACGTCCTTTTCCATAGGATCAAGGGGATGGATGAGGTTGATGAGGTCTGTGAGGAAGGATGCATCCTATTGAGACCGATGATGTATACTAAATTGAAAGATCGATATGACGTAGGATATTTGAAACCGATTGGATCCAATGATACAAGTGGATCTTGTTTGTTAAGAACCAGCTAGATAAGGGCGTAGCTCAATGACGTGACACAAGAGACATGACACAAGATAGGAGACTGACACATACTAGTGACCTAGGGGCTCGGGGGCCGATCAAAGTTTAGCCTTGCCTACGTAAAAGTTCAGAGCCCTCGTAGCTCGATAAAAGGCTGATGACTGACCATGAATAAAAATGGAAAGAGGATGATGGATGATAAAGATAGGATGGAAAAGAGGAGCTAGAGGACGATGAAGAACGATGATAGACAATAAAAGAGCAGACAAACAAAGCCCTGGGGGTGGATCAAATGATCGACCTTGCCTACGTGAAAGCGCAGGGGAAACATAGTTCAATGAAAGACTAATGATAGACAATGGATAAAGGATGATGAGATAACCCTAGATAAGGGGATAAAATGATGGGACTGATATGATGAGACAAGATAGACCTATTGGATTGGATAGGATGATGGTGATCACAAAGCTCAGGGATGGGATAGTTATCCAAATCATCAAAAGATGAATTGGGAGGATGATATGATGGAGAGATGAGGGATGAAAAAGGAGAGGAGATTGAAAAGATGTGCAAAAGAAAAAAAAGTGATGACAATAAGATAGATGGCATTGGATTGCATGGGGAGTAACCTATAGCTAGATACCAATGACAAGGGATTATGAGATGGGATGAGGATAGAGGATGGGGCAAGGAAAATGATTGTTTGGATGGATTGGATAGAGGGATAAGGATTTGGATGAGGAAAAGGTTACCGGATGGATAGATGAAAAGGGATGCTATGATGGAAGGATAGGAAGATAAGGATGGGGAGATGGATATAAGGATTGCTTGGAGGGATAAAAGATAAGGATGGGGAGATGGATATAATGATAAGGAGACGAGGATAGGGAAATTGAAGGGATTGCTCTGATGGAATGAATGATGTCTCCAAGGACTATATCACAAAGGAAGATAGATGCCCCCACTCTAGACATGTCATTTGCGAGGAGGCATGAAGGATGCAATAGAGAAGGATAGGCAAATAAAGGTGTGAGGTGGATGAAGATAGGATGCATGGATAAGGAAGGGAGATTGAGGGTAGCATGATAGGTGGATAAGGAAGGTAGATGAGTGTGAATGAGGATTAGAATAGTGTGCAGATGAGGGGAATGTATGCTAAGAGGTGTCCAAAGCATGTTTATATGTTTTCCCTTATCGTTATCAAGATCACAAGGAGGATGGAAGGATTGGGATAAATGAGATATGCCAAGTAGGATGTGTAAGATAGGTAGGAAGGAGGGGATGAATGAAAATAACGTATAGCAAGAAGACGGGTGCATAGCTGGAAGCATAGTAGGAAGCATAGTAGATGGAGGGAATGCATATCAGGAAGCTGCCCCCAAGTGCAGATGGGGATTACGTTACGCATGATGCCTATTTTCCAGGTTTTCATCATGGTACTTATCCAAGGTGATTTTTTGCCAAGTTTTCACCATTGGACGGATTATTTCTCTTTACTATTTTATTTTTTTGACTTTTTTTATTTTTTGGATTTTTTTTGACTTTTTTGGATTTTTTGACTTTTTGGATAGCATGCGGAAGGAGATGGATAAGGATAGGGAATCAAATAAGTGGATTTAGAAGACATGCAATAAGGAGATGGATGAAGGGCTCAAGCATCAAGTTCCATACAAGGTGTTAAGATCCCATATTCAAAGTGACTGTTGCACATTGGTATAGCCTTATTAGGATAAATAGATTATGTAAGAGGATGAATTAGAGGGATTTGATGGGGGAGATATGTGGGATAATGGATGGGATGCTGGAAAGGGTATGGATAAAATGATGGGGTGGTGATTTCGGGACCAACAATGGTACATACGGTGATGAATGTGAAATGATAGGAGTATTAATGGATGGGGAATGTGGGGATAATGGAGGAGATGGGATGGTGAATTTTGGGACATAAGGACCCAAAACAGATTTAGGAGATGAAAGGGGTGTATGATTAGCTTTTGGATTAGAAACATTGGATGTTCTTACAAATTTTTCATTTGATGGCATTGCATCTTTTTTCTTTGGGATCCACATGGTTTTGGTCTTTTCTTAGGTGGACCTTTGCAGGCTATGGATTTGATTTTGATTTTGGATTTTATTTTTATTTTCTTCAACATGTCATTTAGAGTGGACATGGGAAGCTTTAGATTCATGTGGATGTTTAGATTCATGCATTATTGCTTTGGCATCCAAAGTGCTTGGAATAACAATGGGATGGGTATGAGGAGGTGGATAATGTGGAGTGATGGAGGTAGGATTATGGGGATTATGTGTAGATGGAGGATGTGTGGGTACATGCCTTTGTTGATCCTAATTAGGGGACTTGTGAGGAGGATGTTTATGATGGATGTCATGGGTAGGTGATGGATGGATAAAAGGATGAGATGGAGGAGGTGATTTTGGGATATATAGACCCAAAACAGATGGAGTGGGTGGAGGGACATAAGGACCCAAGATGGATGGAGTAGATGAAGGATGGGAGATGGTGGATGGAGGGATGTAAGGAACCAAAATGGATGGAGCAGATGAAGGAGGAATATGGATGGTTGTTTTGAGGTGATATGATGGAGGAGGAGGGATGGAAACTTATGATCTAGTGGAGTGATGGGAAGAGCATATATTTCTTGTGGAAGAGGCTCGTTTAGGACATCTAAAGGTTGTACCAACATCTTTAGATTGTGAGTCTTGAGAAATAGGTCTAAGACCTTGCATGTAGATTTTTTATTTGACTTGGATGGGCTCTAAAATACCTTGCTCATGAAGGCCTAGACCTTTTCCTTGATAGTTGATTTTCTTGAGCATGCGATCCATGATAGGATGTGTGTTATTATAAAAACATGATGCAAGTCCATTATTAGGTGGAGGATGATGGGTGGTATATACACTGTGTTTTTCTTTTGCAAGGAGGCCACCATGGAAGAATGTGAGGGTACCAAGGGGATATGCAAGCGGTGTGGGGATAAAAGTTTTAGGTGATGATGGGGGATCATGAGGGAGATGATGTGATAGCAGCATTTGGATGGGTGGTATCAGGAGAGGGATTAGGGGATATGATAGGATCTAGTTTTGTGGTAGAGGGCTCATGCGATGGAGATGGAGATGGAGCGGTGGAATCTTGAATGACAAGGGGATCATGGAATGGAATGGATGGGGGACTGTGATCTTGAGGTGGACTAGATGTGATGGTAGGATCTTGATTTGGAGAAGGGGATATGTTGGCATGCTTTGGATTAGGCTCTTGGCATGACTCATTGTGTGCAGGAGGCATGATAATGGAGTCTTGGTGGGACTCTTCAAGTGGGGAAGATGGAGGGATGGAGGATTCAAAACATTCATGGAAATGGATTTTAGTGACACTAGGAGTGGAAGAAGTGGATTGGATTTTGGTGTTTTCGATGGGTTTGGTGACTCTTGGAGTAGGAGGTGGGTGTTCAATGGATTTAGTAGATGTGATGGTAGGAGATAGGGGTTCAATGGATTCAGAGGATGTGATGGTTTTGATGGTTTGAGTGGTGCTAGGGGTGGTATCATCAATGATAGGTGTTGGGTGGAGGAGGGTCTCGTCACTAATGACTGTGGATGATTAGGATGGAATGATTCCACAACTTCAATGTGTGGAGTGGGAGATTTCTTCTTCATTATAAGTCCTTGGAGAACTTTTGGAGTGAGAAACTTGAATACTCTAGGTTGAGATGGTGTAGTAGGAGTGGATGAAGGATTATGGATTGGTGGGAGATTAGGACTGGGGATTGGTGGACTAGGATTAGATGGGGGAACAAGATTGGATGGAAAACTAGGAGTAGATGGAGGATTAGGACTAGAGGGAGGGTTAAGGTAAGGATATTGGAATGGTGAATTAGGATGGGAAGATCAATTGAGATATGGAGATGTGGATGATAGATTAGGATAAGAAGATGTGGAAGTTGGATTAGGATAGGTTGGTGTGGATGTTGGATTAAGATAGGAAGGTGTGAATGTAGGATTAGGGTAGTGGGTATATGCGAGTGAAGGATTGAGATAGGAGGATGTGGACGAGGGATTAGGATACAGGTATTGTGATGGAAGACTAGGATAAGAGGATGATGTAGATGAAGGATATGATGGATATGATGGATATCCCTTGTCAAAGGTAGCATAAGGAGCATGATTAGGCATGGATGAAGAAATAACGGGATAACTTGAAGGGGTGATTGGATTTTAGAAAGCGGGTGGAAAAACTTACTAGAAATGTTAGTTTCAAGGGGATCTATGTCATATTCTTCTTGATCGACAAGAATTTAGTTATTGTTGTCGACACAATTAGGGTTTCCCTTGACCACTATTGATGGAGGATAAGGATTCATGATGATGAACGGATAAAGAGGATGGATCAAAGATTTGGCATGGGAATGGACTAAAGCTCAAACTAGGATTTAGGTTAAGCTCAGATTGGGATTGGATTAAAGCTCAGATTAGAATGATTAGATGATGTGATGGGATTGATTTTAACGATCGAATTTGATTATCAAAGGTGATTAGGACACTGAATCTGCTTCGAGATGGAAGTAGATTGATTGGGTCGAAGGTGATTGGATAGGGATGTGATTTGATTGGATTGGATAATATTGATTGATGATTGATAAGATTGACTGATGGATCAGATAGGATGATGAAAGGGACTTTAAACCCTGTTCAAAGATTACCCTAGGTGATGTAGGATATTCATTGATCAGATTAAAGGATAAATGGATGATTGTAGCACTGAATCCACTTTGAGATTGAAAATGGATTGATTGGGCCGATGACGATGATTGAATGACTCAAGACAAATGACAATCCTAACCAGATGTTGATGATGACGATCAGATTAGACACTTAGGTCAATTTGGATAATAACCCGAGGTGAAGTTTAAGGGATTTGGATGGGGGAAATGATGATTTGATTGGAGGAACATATGATAAAAATGGATGAACGATACTCAAAATGAGTAAACGATTGACCGGAACGGATGAACGACTATTCAGAACGAGTAAACGACTACTCACAATGGATGAATGATTCTCAAAATGAGAAGATAATGGTTTGGAATAGATGAAAAATTACTCAAAATGAGTAAATGATTGATCGAGACTATTGAACGAGAGTTTGAAATGATGAAAGGAGGTGTGAAATGGATGAACGTTTACTCAGAACAAGTAAGCGAATGACCGGGATGATAGAACAAGAGTTCAAAATGATGAAAGGAGGTTTGAACTAGATGAACGTTTACTCGGAATGAGTAAATGAATGATCGAGATGACAGAATAAGAGTTCAAAATGATGAAAGGAAGTTTGAAATGGAAGAAAATTTACTTAGAACGGGTAAATGAATGATCAAAATGGCAAGATGAATATTCAGAATGGATGGATGAAAGGTCAAAACGAATGGAAGATTACTCAGAATGAGTAAACGAATGATCAAGAGGGATGAACGAGTACTTGAAATGAGTAAACAAATGCTAAGAACAGATGAATGACTCTCAAAATGAGAAGATGAAATCTCAAAATGAATGATAGATTACTTAGAACAAGTAGATGATTGATTGAAACGGGTGAACAAGACCTCAAAATGATAGAAGAAGGTTCATAATGGATGAAAATTTACTTAGAACAAGTAAATGAATGATTGAAAAGGAAGAACGAATGTTCATAATGGATGAATGAAAGCTTGAAATGAGTAAACAATTGATCGGAACAGATGAATGAATGCTTAGATTGGGAGACAAGATTTTTTATGAAACGAGTGAACGTTTATTTGGAATGAGTGAATGAGAGCTTGAAATGATAGAAGAAGGTTTGGAATGGATGGATGTTTACTTAGAATGAGTGAATGGATGATTAGAATGAATGAACGATCACTCAGAATGGGAAAATAGTCAATTAGAATGAAGAAACAACACCCGAAAGACCAAATAAAGGACCAAAAAAGGTATTTGAAGGTTAGGTCCGCCCCTGGAAAGGGTTAGGTCTGCCCCTCGAGGTCAAGTTTGCCCCTGGAGAGATAATTTTTTCCCCTGGATGGGTCAAATCCACCCCTGGAACTAAAAATGGTCAAAAACAGCTATCTGAAACTAAAAATGGGCAGAAAATAGTTGTTCGAGATAGGTAAATGGGCACACCAAATAGGGCGATGAACACTCGGATCAAGGGGATGAATGTTTAGGATGACAAATGGATTCTTGAAATGGGTGTATGAATGTTCAGAATGGGGAAATGAGTGATCAAAATGGCAAAATGGGTGGGCAAAATGATGAAATAGGTGTCTAGAATGATGAAATGAATGATAAAACTAACTGGTCAAGGGTTAGGTCCACCTCTAGAGGGCAGCTCTACCTATCTGTTAGGTCAGGTCCGCCTATCTGAAGGTCAGGTTCGCCTGTCTAAAAAAAGTTGGTCAAAATTGGCTAAAACATGTTGAAAAGGGGTTGGTTCAGAGGTCAGGTCCACCCCTAGAGGGCAGGTCTACCCCTATACAAGTCTAAACTTGAGTTTTGAAGGAAGACTAAGGCAAAGGACCCAAAAAATAGCAAGCATCAATCAAAAGGATACGGTTGAGTCAACTGAACAAAAAATTATTAGTTTCGCACAAAGAAGATATTTCAGATAACACAATCCTAAGACTAGTAGAAGGGGTATGGCTAGCAAATTATTATATCCTAGGATGAACATGGTTTCTAAGGAGTCCTCAATATACACCTGGTATGTGAGGCCCAAACTGTGAACACCAACCTCTTACAAGCGTGAGTCGGGAACCTTAGCAAGATACTAGAGGCTCAGACCAACTCTTCACGTCATCCCGACGCTTTGCCAATTACAACATGGTTGGATTGAGGTACAACTTTCACTCTCCCTCCTATATATACCCCGTCAATACGCGTGGTTGGAATTGTCCCTTGGGTTGATGAAATCCCCAAGTAGGTCCCGCTAAGAAAAGAAAAAGGGTGACTAAAAGGACTTGGTAAGCTATGATTTCTTGTCACCCAGGATTTCCAAATGGTACAAGGGTATTAGATACGTCAAATAGCTTACCATCAAGCACGACACAAGATTAATTGACACCCCTAGTTAAACTATGTACCTAAGTTATGCAAAACAACAAGTAGCAATTGATAAATAACTAACCGTGCAAGGAAACTTGTTAGTGATTCTTGTCCTTGTTTCTTGCCAAATGTTGATTAGATGCTTGCATAGACTCAAATAGGACACATTAGGAGGTCAAAAACACTTAAAACAACCAAAAAAAAGTGTTGAAAACTGAAATTTCACCTTCTGAAAAAAGTTGTCTAGGTCAGGTCTGCCTATCTGAAGGTCAGGTCTGCCTGTTTGAAGGTCAGTTCCACCTGTCTAAAGGTTAGGTCTTCCTATTTGTCAGGTCTGCCTGTTCGAAGGTTAGATCTTCCCCTTTGTGAAAAATCTATAAGATATCAGTTTCTGGAGTCTATGGAGGGCAGGTCTGCCCCTAGACAAGGTCGGGTCCACCCCTGGAGGTCAGGTTTGCCTGTCTGTCAGGTTAGGTCCACCCCTCTGTAAAAAATCTGCAAAATATCAGTTTCTAGAGTCTATGGAGGGCAGGTTCACCCCTAGAGGTCAGGTCCACCTATCTGTTAGGTTAAGTCTGCCCCTCTATGAAAAATCTACAAAATATTAGTTTCTAGAGTTTGTGGAGGGTAGGTCCGCCCTTGGAGGTTAGGTTCGTCTATCTATTAGGTTAGGTCCTCCTGTTGAGGTCGAGTCTCCCCCTCTACAACCTGCACCTGCAAAAAGTGAAAAAAATAGAGAACGTGAAAGATACAGACCTGTTCGTGGGTCCCATCGGGCGTGCCAAAAATGTGATCATGAGAAAATGTGGTCCCAGAAATGAGTAGCAACACAAAACATGTAAGGAACCACCTAAACACCTAACACCTCAAGATTGGGAAAATGATTAGCTTAACAAAATAAAATGGAACATTTTACCTCGTTGAGTTGTTCTTTTGGTTAGAATTTCGATTGTTGACGTGATATATGCTCCTCTTGATGGAAAAATATGTATGATTGAGATGCAATACGGATAAAAAATAGGTGAGAATGGATGCAAGTGAAAGTATTTGGCTAAGTATGACTCAAGTGAAAGATTTGCAAGAGTTTGGTTAGCACAATGATCTCCTCCCAAAATGAGAGAAAAGAGGGGGTATTTATAGAGAATTTTGAATTCTCTAGAGAAATGGATGGTTGAGATTAAACCAACAAGGCCAAAATGTAGTGCTATGGTGAGTTGAGAAATCACAAGCCCTCACATCTTGACATGTGGCATGCGAAGTGGCTTGAAAAAGATGATGTGGACATGACATGGAGGTACTACATAATACCTTGGGATTTGGACAAGATCTCCTCATAAAGTAGGTCTTTGTCCACATGTGGGTGAGAGGACACGTGAGGAATTAAAAATTCCTCAAATATCCACATGGGAATGAGAGAAAGAATTTAATTTTTTTTGAAATACATTGGGGGATTAAATGTGAATTAAAAATTCATATGGGTAAAGGGGTGCCTTCTCCAAAAGGGGAAATCATTTAATAGGGTTGACTTAGGACACATTCCATAAATGACATGGAGATTAGGTTGACCTAATTAAGTGATTAAGGTTGTGCAAGTACCTAATTAGACAAATTAATGAAATATTAGAGGCAAGTGGGAGATTATGGAGGATGTGACCCTAATGATGATTAGGGGTGTGCACATCCTAACCATAAATTAATTATGATTAGAAGAGGGTTAGGTGGTTAAGAGAGATTAGAGGCCAACTTGCAAGATTTGGAGGATGTGACACATCCCAATCAAGGATTAGGCATGTGCACATCTCTAATGATGAGATTAAAAGATGGATTAGGATTAGATAAAAATAATGGAGGATGTGACATATGAGGAATTAAATAAATGTCATATTTATTTAATTCATTTGATGAAAGGGGGGAGGTATTTAATTATTTAACTAGATACTTTAGGGATTAGATTAACTTTAGAGGTATTAATTAAATAATAGTGATATTACTTAATTAATTCAGATAAGGGGATGCTTAGACGAAAGGGGATAAATTTGGATAAACTAAGTGTCCAAATTTAGGTGTCTACACAAGCAAGTCAAGAGCAACCATTAGAGGATTTATTATAGCAATTCAAGATCTAAACATCATGTCAAAATGTATGTGAGTGTGTTCATGTTTATTTTTTCATATTGTTTATGAAGACTAATCCTTGTAGGTCTCCAAACAATTCAAACAATTCAAGTAAATCAAGCAAGTAAGATCCAAGACTTGAGGAGATGTGTATGACTTCAGTCCTTCAAGAAATCCATTAAATGGTGGTGAGTTGTATCACTTTATTCATCATTCCTTCCTATCATGTATACTTTTAACATTGGCATTACCATTGTGGAAGTGGAAACACTAACACAAGGTTTGACCAAGGAAAGCCCCTAAATGGTACAACCTTTCTTCTCTCTTTGAATGTGTAGGTTTTAGGTCTGAATAAGATTGAAGGAAGCTTGAAGATTAGTTATTCATTTTTGCAATTAAAACCCTACACCTTGACAACTCATGGAAACTTAGTTACAAAATTATCCAACAGTGATTAGACAGTGTGACAAGCAAAAAATGGAAACTCTGATCCGACACTAGAGGAATATGAAAAAAATATTTGAGTTTTCCCTACAAAGACAATGGCACCTAGGGCATCTATGTCTTGAATTTTATGGCCCAAATTTACATCATAGGTGCACAATGTCTTGCTTAGTCCATTTTTCTAGTTTGTTTTTATCTATTATTTCTCAGATATATTGTATTTGCATTAGAACAATAATTTGCATCATTAGGTCAATTGAATCATTGCATTTTATCTTTAGTTCCATTTCATATTTGGTCAAGGGTTGGCTGACTTACCTTTCAGGCTATAATTCAATCATATTCCTTGTCCAAATCCCATCAAACCCCCATCACATCCATCATAAATTCCATCCCACACATTCTCAAAATGAAATTAGGGAAAGGTGTCTAAACCCTAAAGTGAAAGCTCTAAGGTTTCCCTTTCCCTACATTTCATTTTGGTGAACTAGACTTGTTAACATTATACACCTTCTAGAAATTCACCTTAGATCTAAAGTTTTTCATTGCATTACTTTGCATTATTCAATTAGGCATTCATTTTGCATCATAAAAAGCATAAAAATTCAAAAAAATGCATATCATATTGCATTATAGGTTGCAATAGCATTTATTTAAGTCATTATAGCTCAGATCTAAATTCTAGATGCATCTACATATCTACATTAGGTAATTTAAAAATTGAAAAAAAAAATTGAAAGTGTCATTGCATGCATTTAGGTATCTTGTATATAGCTAAAAAGTGAAAAATTGAATTATTTTCTTTCCAAAGCATAAAAAGCATCATCATTTTTAGATTTAGAATATTAGAATCAGTTAATTTTTGCATGTTAGATTTGGAAATTGCATTTATATTTTTTATTTATTGTTCAAGCATTTTGAACATTCTTACACACTTGCATTTTGAATTACATTATCATAAATTGAGTAAATTTTGGAAAAATATTCACTATTAGACCTGTTTGCACACAAACACAAAATATTTAAACAATATTATAAATAGCCAAACTTTGAATTTTGCAAAATCTTGTCTAGGACATAGGCACTCTCGGCACCGTAGTACTACCTTTTTTAGCTTAATTTTTTGTTAGACCTCTGTCTCTATTTTCTCTATCTATCTCTTCTTTCTGATTTTTGTTTCTGAGTGTTGTTTTATTACTGTTTGGAAATTTAGTGTTCATAGTGGGCACACTTAGTGTTTTGGAACTTGTATGAGTTTCACAACCTAGTGTCCTATTACCAATACTTTGGTGAGACGTAGTTGTAGACTTATGACATCTCACATTATTGTTACATCCATTGTGGATCTTGAGTTTTATAACTCTTTCACATAAGGCATTACCAATACAATACCCATTTTGGACTCTATCCCTAATCCTACCATACTGATGATGAATTCAAAAACAAGTACCTTTATGGATTATAGATTGTTGTTGTGCATGTTCCCGAAGAAAAACTAAGAAAATTAGATAAATACTTAGAGAAATTGCAAGACTACCTAAGAATTGAATCCTTAGTCGGACAAACAGTTCCTATAGTAGACAACTTAAGGAAACTTATCAATATACCCAAGGATTAGAGGTGTTGCATAGCCTAGCCCATATTGTGGATACAAACATTCCTATGATTGCTAGTTGTACTCAAGCTTTGGGGTACACTCAAAGTCAAGTAGGAAGTCAAATATCTCTCCCTACAACTATACCCTCTATTCCTACATATACATTGTCATCCGTAGCATCAACGATACAACCAATAAATAGCATAACTCCAACCTTAGCGTTATCTAGTGAGCATCCTTATAAATCTATGACATCACATATGACATCTCAAATTTCATCACCACTAATAAATTTGCAACATAGTAGCCCACCAAGCACTTACACAATCCCACCATATTCACCACATTCCCAAAGAATGTCAAGAAATGACTTGGTCATCAATCAAATTTTGCAAAATGTCACCTAACTCCAACAAATTTCAACATCGAACCAAGCTCAAAATGGAAACCATCACAATATGTCAAAAGAAGCCCTTTGTCACTTGAAATTTTGAAAACAACCATGCCGCTAAACATGAAGATTCTTAGGTTTGAAAAGTATGATGGTAAAAGAGATCTTAATAGTCACATATCGACTTATATGACATTGTGTAGTGATTTCATTTTTGAAGATAAGCTCCTAGATAAACTCTTTCCTAGGTTGTTGAAAGACACCACCTCAAAATGATTTTGCTCATTGTCGAATAATTGGATTCATTCATTCAATGAACTTGTTGATGCATTCCTACAAAATTTCCAAGCAAACATAGGCCCCCAAATTACATTAACTGATTTAGTGAGGTGAAAACAAGGAAAACATGAAAAAGTGATAGACTTAATAGGATGATATCAATTACTATACTTGTAAATCAATCTTACTCTTTCTGATGTGGATGTTCAAAGAGAGTTCATTGAAAACTTGCAACCCGACATTAGGGATAAGATCTTATTGATGAGATATCTATCCTTTACACACTTGTGTACAACTCTTAGTGACTATCAAAATAGATTAGTCAGTATGAAGAGGCATCATCATCGACTCCTACTGAGAAATCTAAATCCATACCTCATCACAACTATCAACCATTCAAAAAGAAAAATAAGAACTTTATCAAGATAAACACACCCAAAGCAACCAACCACATTGAACCACAAGTTGTAGCGATAAGTTCAACTCCATATAAATTTAGATCAAGAGGTAGACAATTCACATAGTTGCTTGATTCCCTCTATTCAATCATGTTACATTTTTTGAGAAAAAACTTAATCAAATTACCTCCAATTAGACCTGTAGACACAACAAAACCCGTATCTCCAAGCTTTAACCAAAAATCCTTTTGTCAATATCACCGTACACATGGACATGATACAAAGTATTGAATATGTCTTAAACATCAAATTGAATACCTCATCGACTCTAATCACATCTAGTTGGGTGATGTTAATGATAAAGGGAACAAGTTTGTTGCCTCACCTAACCAAAACTTACAAATTTTCACCAATCCAATGCTAAACCATTTGTCCAACTTTGTGCAAGCTTGTGATGTTAGGCTCATGATGATATGAATGTTAACAAGAATGATGATGATAATAATGATAATAAGAGTGATGATGAGGATGGTCTACAAGATATGGTCAATCTCATCGATGTTCAACCTCATAAGGGTTAAATCACTTTGTTATTCGATGTTTCTTTCACCTATATTGACACATCCATACATGTGCTTGATGGTCCTATTTATATCGCTGGATGTATCAATGAAAAACCTACAATGGGGATACTCATTGACCCTATGTGTGGAGATAATGTGATCACTAAGGATTTATTGTATGTGTACGAGCTTTATCAAGATTCTTATGAACGATAAAAATCATGGTTGAAAACTCATGATGGTTTTGATCGCCCTACGATAGGTTCGATCACTCTTCCTCTTAAAGTTGGACTGAAACAATTAGATGTCTCATTCTCTATCATCCCAATGTCAAACCAATTCTATGTGAAGCTAGGTTACCCATGGCTATGCTCCATGAATCTTGTCTCATTATTTATCCACAAGTGCATAAAGTTCCCATTTGAAGATCAAATATACACATTGCATCATAGTGGCTTTAATCCTTTGTATTCTCATGGAAAATTTCCATTGGATTTATTTTGGCCTCAACCTATGGAACCTATTAAGCCTCATGAGGACTTATTTTTTAGGTCATATCAAAATTTTAAGGAAAATCACATAACAAAATTATGCCTTAGTAATATTCCTAAGAATGATAAGTCTATGGTTGTTTCCTCCTTCCCCATCGATTGTGGATGAACCCATGCCCAAAGAAAAGACCCTTCCAAGTAATCAAGGTATTTATGCTAGAGTTCCTCCACCTATATCATACAAAAAACAAATAGACAATTGAATGATTTCTTTTTTGCTACCTAAAATAAAGAAAGTGTATGGACCTAAAGAGACAATGGTTTCCCAATCCCCGGTGGTTCCTTCAGTTCCACCTGTAAGGGAAGAAAAGAGACCAATGGTTGAGAAACCCACTCTTACCTCATCACAAATTGAAAACCATGCAAGAATAAATGAAAATGCTAAAAGTGTAGGCATAAACATCATGCTATTGCTTGTTAGTTGGAAGAAAAGAATAAAACAATACCTAAAAATCAAACACCTATATAAACAGATCAAGAAGAATTGCAATTTTCACCAAAACAAGACATGGAACCAAAACAAGAACATACAAATGATATTATCATTAAACCTCCCATGGTAATAAATTTGGATGATAAAGAAAAAATTGCTAAAATTGATGAGAAAGTGGATAATGAGCTCAATTTGTTGTTTTCAAAGTCTATGAATTTAGATGGGGGCAACCATGATGATACTGCTAATAAGAGTGAACCACCACATGTTGAACCTATTGATGCTCCTAGTATGACACTTGCTATAGTTCCTTTGGCTATTTTTCCACCTTTTTTATATGAGGAGCAATATTGTGATGTAAATGACCCGCTTTAGGTTGGCTCTCATGTGTTGTATCCTTTGTTGTATTTTCTTTGTACATTCTTTTTGTTTTCTTGCATGTGATGTGATCTCCCGTGTTGTGTTGCTTGGCATGTCTTTGTTTTTTTGAGTTTTCTTTGGATGAACCTTGTTGCTCTATTGGTGCAAGGATACAAAGGAAACAAATTTTTCATGATATTCTTCTATTTGTATCTCCATCCCTCTATATTTCATAAAATTTGTTCTTTATTATCTTGAGTTTTCCTTTTCGGGACGATGAGAGGCATGAAGATATTTAGACCTCTTCCATGTTGATCCAAAAGTTTGTTTTTTTTCTCTCTATGTGTCATTCCTCCATTGTATTTGTTGTTCCATGAGTATTTGGGGAATGATGTAAGTTCCAAGCTCTATTATATCATTGTAGCAAAGATGTATACTGACCCCAAAAATGTGGATTCCTTACATGTTCGTATTTTGTTTGTGGCATTGCATCTAGGGGAAACCCCTTATCATGATGTAGCTTTACTTGGAAATATATCATTGGCATAGAGCTTTCCAAATAAGCTCTCATGACCTTTTATCACATGGTATTTATCATTTTTCTACCTTAAAGAAATTTCTCACAACATGGTGTTTAGCAATTTCTTTAATATGGGGGAATACATTGACATTACTTGCTTCACTTTGTTCACACACGTTGGACTTAGTGATGCGTTGACATTGGAACTATTTGCTTCACTTTTGTTCACACACATTGAACTTAGTGTTGTGTTGGCATAGCATTTCGAGCATTCTTGTAGCACTTTGTCAGAATTATCAGGGAGTATAATTCTTGGTATTGTTATGGGTACACACCTAGTGAATACCGAAATTCACTAGACCTTGTGTGTTTCTCATTTTTTACATTCCCTTGGGGGCTCACCTAGTGAATATCAGACTTTACTAGCATGTGTTTCCTTCAGTTTGTGATTCACCTAGCAAATATTAGACTTTGTTAGCTCATGAGCCATGAATGCCTTTGGGTGTGGATCCTAGCATAACACAACTTACTAGCCTATGATTATCCATACCCTCCTACATTTCATTTTGATAGTGTGTATGTTGTCTTGCTGCATTTCATGTGTGTTCCTTTGAGCTTATGTTGGTTTACCATGGGATCTTAGATCATGGGGGATTGTGCCCCCCCTTTGATCCTTTGGCATCCTATCTCTTCAAAATTTGTATATTTAGACCCCTCTGGACATATATTATTCTATTTTAGTGTTATTCTGAGCATAAGTTCATACTCACTAAAGTGGGGGCTAAATGTAGCATCATAAATTGTCACCCTTGACAATTTCACACTATGTTTTGCTCCCCCTTAAGTTATTGGACCTAATTGAGTACTTAATTTCCTAAATTATGCATTCCACAACCCATTTTAAATATTTACTAATAATTTCCAAGTATAAAAGAAATTTTCTCATTTAATATTTTTCCCTTGACTCCTTAAACTCTAAAAAATAGGCCTAGGACACTAGCACCTAGGGCGCCTATGTCCCCCTATTTTTGCTCCAAATTCAAGTATGTCTGTGTCAGTATTTTATTATTTGAAATTCAAATATCTAAAGTCGACTGTCGAGATTTATTTTTTGGGAAATTAGAATAATAGCATATAAATACCTAGTTATTGCATCATTTGAAATCTATCTAGCACTAACAAGCAAGAGGTGAACATCAAGAGCAAGAATTATTGTCAAGAGCATTATCAAGAAATTCAAGAGCAACCATTAGAGGATTTATTGCTGCAATTCAAGATTCAAACATCATGTCAAAATGTATGTGAGTGTGTTCATGTTTGTGTTTTATATTGTTTGTGAAGACTAATCCTTGTAGGTCTCCAAGAAATTCAAGCAAAACAAGCAAGCAAGATCGAAGCCTTGAGGAGATGTGTATGAATTCAGTCCTTCAAGGAAGCCATTAAAGGGTAGTGAGTTACAACAATTTTTGGATTCATCATTCCTTCCTATAATTTATCATTTTATCATTGGCATTGCCATTGTGGAAATAGAAACACTAGTGCGAGGTTTGACCAAGGCAATCCCCTAAATGGCACAACCTTTCTTCTCTCTTTGAATGTGCAAGTTTTAGGTTTGAAGAAGATTGAAGGAAGCTTGAAGATCAATCATTCATTGTTGAAATTGAAATCCTACGCCTTGACAACTCAAAAAAACCCAGTTACAAAATTCTTTGACAATGATCCAACAATACAAGAAAAAAATAGAAACTATGATCTAACACTAGAGGACTACAAAAATAGATCTAAATTTAACCCTAAAAAGACAATGGCATCTGGGGTGCCTCTATCCTACATTTTTTGATCCAAATTTACATCATAGGTGCATAGTGTCCTTCTTAGTCCATTTTTGTAGTATGTTTCTGTCTATTATTTCTTAGATCTATTATATTTGCATCATGATGCAAGGAAAAACAACCCATCCACAAACTCACAAAACAAAGAACTTAAACAACAAAAAATAACTGCATTCATATTGAAAATGAAGTGCAACCTTGTTGAAGCAATTACAATATTTATTCAATAATTTATGATCAACAAAATAATTTTACAAAGTTTGGCTCTCCATGGCCATTATCTCTCACTTGTCCTCAAATTCCCACTTCATCTCATTCTTCTTGCAAGATATTAAAATCTTCTCTAAAAAATTTCATGATGGTGTCCTCATCTCCACCTTACTTCCATGCAGCCTTCCAACTCTCCCTCTCTCCTTTTTTAAAACTTTTTTTTAAAATCTAAATTAAAAACAATTAAATGCTCACCCAAAGTGGCATCCCACTCCCTCAATAAAATATACATTTTTAACAATTCAAATCTCTTTAGAATCTTTTGTCTGGCATTCAAATCTGCTCTCATGTTTTTTTGAAGATGCCCCCCAAAAAAGAGGTCTAAACATAGATTTTTTAATCAATAATGTCAAAAATACTTGCCTCTTAGCAATCTATACCCATGTGCCTTCAAATTAATGATAATATCCATATTTTCAGCTCTAAATTTATCTTTGTAACAACTGAAATAAATAACTATCATTTCATGTTTTACTAGGAGTAATTACATGGAGAGAAGGTGAATTTATGCTAATAATTTAAAATCCTCGACAACTGCGCATTTTACTTTTTAATTTTCTTCAAAAGATGAATATGAGATAAATAAAATCTATCAAACATTACCTTATGATAATGTATAGATAATTTGGAAAAAAAAATCAAATATGTGACTTTGAGGTTGCACAATGGGTGCCAAAAACTGAATTTTTGCATAACTCTTACCTAGAAGCTTATATTCACATGAAACTCTGTCAAGATATGAATAATATCATCAATATAATTCTCTCCAAAGGATTTTTCTCTAGCCTTTAAAAATATTGAATTTTTTTTTTTTTCATGGCCATCTGAGACAAAATTTCTAATTTTAAATTTTCTGAATCCATGTGGAATTTGGTCATGAAAATTTCACCACATTATCCACAAGTCATCCAATAATATATATTTTGAAGGATTTCAACCCAACTCTTATAGATTTCTGGAAACAATTGTTTCCGTAAAACTACCTGTGGGAGCCTTAAAATTGCGACAAAGCAAAAACTCAATTTTTGAAAATTAAGTCACGTGAGAGGTTTTACAATGCAAAGAGATGCCTGAAAAGACCACAACACACGAAAACTGAAGAAAAAAAATAAAAATTTGGGCGATGCAAGATCGCTTGTGGACTCGGATGCTCTTGCATCAAACATGCTAGTAAGAAGTTTGTGAGCATAGGCCCACAAAATTGGAGTTGAATGGTAGAACCATTCTTTTAGGTTGCAAGAAATCTACATCAAACTCCATCACTATTCAAAGTGCACATGAAGTCTTTTCTTCTTCCTCTTCTTCCAACATCTTGCTAGAATTAGCTTTGCTCTCCTCCAACAACTTGCTGGAATTAGCTTCGCTCTCCTCCAACAACTTGTAGAATTAGCTTTGCTCTCCTCCAACATCTCTTCTTACCATTCTTCTCCTCTTTCGTGGGTCTTGACCCACCAAAATCTGACCACCACCAAATTCCTTCATCATACACATCAACACCTACAACATATTCACACAAATCTACCCCTACAACTTCTACATATAAATTTACAGCCCCTAAATTCCAATCTATTGCTATAAATTCCTTCTTCATATCTACTAACTTCTCAATTCTCTCCACAACATACAGATTAATTTCTTCATCACATAATGTAGAAAAATAAAATTTTACCTCTTCATCAATTTTATGCTCCATGTCCACCTGCATGTCCTCATTATTCTCTTTCTCTACTGTTGCAACTTCTACCTCATCATCAATTACTACAATTTCTTTCACTGTGTTTTCACTTTCATTATTCTCAAGTTTCTCATTTGATCTGAACATCTCCTCTATCTTCATGATCTCCTCTACAAGCAATGAATCTTCTTCATCGTGTTCTTTTTCAAACATAGGAGCTCCACAAATCTTTGTATTATCATCCTTCTCTCTTGGGCTGCAACACTCATTTTCTCTTCTTTTCTTCTCATTGCCGTCTTTCTTTTTCTCACTTTTCTTCACCAATATCCTCTCATCTTTACCAATATTCTTCTTCAATTTATCTATGCTCATCTTGATATTTCCCACTTCCTCATGAACCATTTGTTTCATCTTCTCAAACTTCTCATTTTCTACCTTCTCCCAATATCGTTCCCAAAATAATATTCTCACGGTTCTTCTCACAACCCATCCCATCTTGTCTATTGCAATCTCACCTGAACTCACATGCTTTGCATATATACAGCTTGTCCCTCTCGTCTCTTAATTGCCTAGGACTCTTCACACACTTGCAACAATTATCTCGAGCTTCTCAAACAACTCTACTATGCTTCCTCTATCCACCCACCTATCCTGGAATAAGTTGCCTCATGTTCGACGATTTGCATATGCACTCAGAACCTTTGGCTCTGATACCATTTGATGAAAGGACAAATAGCCCATCCACAAACTCACAAAACAAAAAACTTAAACAAAGAAAAATAACTGCATTCAAATTTGAAAATGAAGTGCAACCCTGTTGAAGCAATTACATTATTTATTCAATAATTTATGATCAACAAAATAATTTTACAAAGTTTGGCTCTCCATGGCCATTCTCTCTCACTTTTCCTCAAACTCCCACTTCACCTCATTCTTCCTACAAGTTTTAAAAATCTACTCTCAAAAATTGTCCTCATCTCCACCTTACTTCCATGCAGCCTTTTAGCTCTCCCTCTCTCCTTTTTTTTTTTTTGAAATATGAATTAAAAACAATTAAATGCTCACCCAAAGTGGCATCCCACTCCCTCAATAAAATATACATTTTTAAAAATTCAAATTGTAGACATCCAAATTTGGACACTTAATTTATCCAAATTTACCACTTTTCATCTAAACATCCTCTTATCCAAGTTAATTAAGTAATATTACTATTATTTAATTAATATCCTTAATTATGCCAAATCCCTAAGGTATTTAATTAATAATTAAATACCTTACCTTTTTATCAAATAAATTATTTATAAGTATTACATTTATTTAATTCCTCACATGTCATTTTAATTAATCCTAATCCATCTCCTAATCTCTTCATTAAGGGTGTGCACATGCCTAATCCTTGATTAGGATGTGTCACATCCTCCAACTTTTGCAAGTTGGCTTCTAACCCTCATTAACCCCTAATTATCCTCTAATTACTAATTAGTTAAACCTAATTAGTACCTTGGTCAACTCTCCCCTCCAAGGAATTTTTAATTCCTTTTTATTCACCCTAGACTCCTCTCTTCCCCATGTGAATTTTTAATTCACTTTTATTATTCCTAGAATCCCCTTTTCCCATGCATCTTCTAGAACCTTTGACTTGTCACATCAAATCACATTCGACAAATTCCCACCTTTTGGAAACCTTGTCTTATCCACCAGATTCTTCTAATCATTGTAAATTTAAAATTCACTTTTATTCACCCAAGATTCTTCCCATCTCCCAATGTACTTGGAAGGTACTTGTCCTTCCTCCACCTCATGTACCTTTTGGCCACCTCATTTACAGCTCACCTCCTCTTAGCCATCTCACAATCCACATGTCAAGATGTGAGGGCTTGTGAGTCCTCAACTCACCTTAGCCCTTCATCTTGGCCTTGTTGGATAAATCCCAACCATTGAATTCTCTAGAGAATTCAAGTTTCTCTATAAATACCCCTTTCTCTAAGGCATTTAGGGGACTTAGCCATTTTGCAACTAAATGCTGTCATTTTGTGCACTTATTTAGCCATCAATTCCATCCATTTGCATTAGCATTCAAGCACATAGTCTAATCCTTCATTTTAATCATATCAAGAGTCATCAAAGAGCATACAAATCAATCCAAATCAAGGGCCAACCAAGAAGTTTCAACTGCAAGAAGGAAGGTATAACCATCTATCTTCATTTAACATTTTCCTCTTTACATTTTCAAATTCCTTAGGCTAATCTTGAGGTGTTTCATTATGTTTTCCATTGCACTTTAATTGCTTAGAATAGGTTAAACATTTTGATATCACATTTCTGGCACGCTCGGTGGGACCCACAAACGGGTTCCTATATTTCACGTTTGCTGTTGTTGAGATTTTTGCAGGAACACATCGCAGTGGGGTGACTATGCCCCTAATTTTTCTGCAGTGGGGTGACTACGCCCTTGATTTTTCCGCAGTGGGGTGATTGCACCCTTGATTTTCCACAGTGGGGCGACTACGCCCCTGATTTTCTGTAGTGAGGTGATTACGCCCCTGATTTACTGCAGTGAGGCGACTACGCCCCCCTTTAGTTGAAAATTATTTTCTGTGCTAACACTTTACTACAGTGAGGCGACTACACCCCCCCTTGGCTGAAAATTATTTTTTGTGCTAACACTTTACTGTAGTGAGGCGACTACGCCCCCCTTTGGCTGAAAATTATTTTTTGTGCTAACACTTTACTGCAGTGAGGCGACTACACCCCCCGTTGGCTGAAAATTAATTTCTGTGCTAACACTTTATTGCAGTGAGGCGACTACGCCCCCCCTTGGCTGAAAATTATTTTATGTGCTAACACTTTACTGTAGTGAGGCGACTACGCCCCCCCTTGCCTGAAAATTATTTTCTGTGCTAACACTTTACTGCAGTGAGGTGACTACGCCCCCCCTTGGCTGAAAATTATTTTCCGTGCTATCACTTTACTGCAGTGAGGTGACTATGCCCCCCTAGGATGAAAATTATTTTTTGTGCTAACACTTTACTACAGTGAGGTGACTATGCCCCCCTTGGGCTAAAATTTATGCTAACACTTTTCCGCAGTGGGGTGACTACGCCCCTGATTTTTCACAATGGGGTGACTACGCCCCTGATTTTTCCACAGTGAGGTGACTATGCTCCTGATTTTCTACAGTGAGGCGATTACGCCCCTGATTTTCTGCAGTGAGGCGATTACCCCCTGATTTTCTGCAGTGAGGCGATTATGCCCCTGATTTGCTGTAGAAGGGCGACTGTGCCCCTAGAAGGTAAAACTATTATCTTGGCTTCAATTTTCTTTGCTATTTTCTCCCTAACATTATTTTTGCAAGGATACATGTGTTTTTTTCTAACTTTTTGTAGCATATTCTTGTGAAGTTGATGAAGAAAGCGGGATAAAACATCTAACATTTGCTTGTAGGGCTATCCATTCGCTCAAACTTTTTAAACTATCCTTGATGTTTGCATTAATCTAAGAACATAGTTTAATTAGAGGGAGTAATATTCAATGCTTGCTATGCTTGTCTTTTTGTGTTACCCAAAGGGAGCATTAGCTTGTTTTCGCTTTCCCCTTGCACTTCGTGCGAGCCTAGGGAGTAGTTGGAGATGGTTAGTGCTTTCTTTATAGTGGGACCTGCTTGGGGATTTCATCACCCCAAGGGATGATTCCAACCACGCGTACCGGCGGGGTATATAAAGGGGGGAGAGTGAAAGCTATACCCCAATCCAGTCACGTCATAATTGGCGGAGCGTCAAAGCTAGGGTGATACCTAGATAGATGTGAAGAGTTGGTCCGAGCCCTTTAGTATCTCACTGGGGTTCCCGACTCACGCTTGTGATAGGATGGTGTTCACGGTTGTGCCTCATGTACCGAGAGTATATCGAGGACTCCCTAGACACCTTGTGCATCCTAGATTAAGACCTCTTTGGCCATACCCTTAACACTAATCATAGGGTTGTGTTTGCTTGAGAGTGTTTTCTTGTGAGAAACCAGTGAAATTTTTGACAAATTGGCCTTATCATTGTCATTTTAAAGTCCTTGCCATAGTCAATTTCATCAAGCCAAGTCCCTGATTTACCGCAGTGAGGCGATTACACCCCTAATTTACCGCAGTGAGGCGATTGCGCCCCTGATTTATTGTAATGAGGTGATTACGCCCCTGATTTACTACAGAGGGGTGAATTTTCCCTCGTGAACACCCGAAATTGCCCCATTTGGATCCATTTAGCCTCTAAACCATCATTTAACCATTCCCAACCATTATCTCATCATCTCAAGCCTCTGTTTTGTCACTCTAAACCTCCAAAAAACCTCCATTTGACCATTTTACCATTTTAAACCTCCATCTCATCATTCCAAACTTTCGTTTAACCATTTTAAATCCCCATTCACTCTCCACAATCATCTTTGATCCATCCACTCATTTTAAATTTCCCCATAATGCATTCAAAAGTCCATACCATCACCTAGCGAACATCATAATTTTACCATTCACATCACCAAACACCACCCATAACCAAACCGCCTTAACCTTGTGTTACAAAGTGATCACCCAAATTGACCATAGCACTTGAATTTGATTATTAGTCTTTAACTTTGACCCAAATCAATTTGCTTCCATCTTGAGGTGAATTTGATGTCATAAGTTATCATTATTGTCGGCCCAATCAATCCATTTTCAATCTCAAACTAGATTCGGTGTCGTGATCATCCTCTTAATCAATCAAAGCTCTAGGTCACTAAGGGTAACTTTCTTTGATTAAACTCAAGGTCTCTCTCACATCTTTCATCATCCAATCATACCCATCGAATCATCCAAATCTATCAAATACAATCATTTTGTCAAATTATCCAATTACCCAATCAATAAAATCACATTCGTTCTATCACCACAATCCTATCCAATCCGATCTATTCAATCAAAATCCAATCCAATCACATCACCTTCAACCCAATCAATCTACTTCCATCTTGAAGTAGATTTAGTGTCGATCGTCAGAATCAATCCCATCATATCATCCAATCATCCTAATCTGA
This sequence comes from Sequoia sempervirens, assembly GCA_007258455.2. NCBI lineage: Eukaryota > Viridiplantae > Streptophyta > Pinopsida > Cupressales > Cupressaceae > Sequoia > Sequoia sempervirens. The sequence goes on from VDFB02072854.1 coordinate 58,196, forward strand.
GCTTTAGTCCAATCCTGATTTGAGCTTGACCCAAATCCCGATTTGAGCTTTAGTCTGATCCCATCCAAAATATTTTCATCCATCCTCTTTATTCTTTCACCATCATGAATCCTTATCCTCCATCAATACTGGTCAAGGGAAACCCTAATTACATTGACAACAATAACGAAAGCCTTGTTGATCAAGAGGAATATGACATAAATCCCCTTGACACTATCATTGCTAGTAAGCTTTCTCCACCCACTTTCCAAAATCCAATCACTCCCTTGAGTTATCCCGTTATGTCTTCGTCCATGCCTAATCATGTTGCTTATGCTACCTTTGACAAGGGATATCCATCATATCCATCATACCCTTCATCTACATCATCCTCTTATCCAACACCCGCATCCTCTTATCCTAGTCTACCATCTCAATACCCCTATCATAATCCCCCATCCACATCCTCCTATCTAAATCCTTCATCCGCATATACCCACTACCCTAATCTTCCATGCCAATCTACTCACTCTAATCCTACATCCGTACCTTCCTATCCTAATCCAACATCCACATCAACTTATCCTAATCCAACATCCACATTTCCCTATCTCAATCTGCCATCTCAATTTTCCCATCCTAATCCACCATCCCAATCCCCTTATCTTAACCCTTCATCTAGCCTTAATCCTCCATCTATTTCTAGTCCTGCATCCAATCCCATTCCACCATCTAATCCCAGTCCACCAATCCATAATCCTTCATCCATTCCTACCACGCCATCTCAGCCTAGAGCATTCAAGCTCTTCACTCTAGAAGTTCTCCAAGGACTTATAACAAAGAAGGCATCTCCCACTCCACACCTTGAAGTTATGGAATCATGCCATCCCAACCCATCATCCACGGTCATTAGAGACGAGACCCTTCTCCACCCAACACCTATCATTGATGGTACCACCCCTAGCACCACTCAAACCATCGAAACCATCACATCCTCTAAATCTATTGAGCCCCCATCTCCTACCATCACATCCTCTGAATCCACTGAACCCCCATCTCCTACCATCACATCCTCTGAGTCCACTAAGTCCCCATCTCCTACCATCACATCTACCGAATCCATTGAACACCCAACTCTTACCCCAAGAATCATCGAACCCATCGAATCCCATGAATGTTTTGAATCCTCCATCCTTCCATCTCCCCAACTTGAAGAGTCTCTCCACCACTCTGTCATCTTGCCATCCACACTAGATGAGTCATGCCAAGAGTCTAATCCAAAGCATGCCAACATATCCCCTTCTCCAGATCAAGATCCTACCATCCTATCTAGTTCACCTCAAGACTACAGTCCCCCATCCATTCCACCCCATTATCCCCTTGTCTCCACCACTCCATCTTCATCTCTATCGCATGAGCCCACTACCACAAATCCAGATCCTATCATATCCCCTAATCCCTCTCCTGATACCACCCATCCAAATGTTGCTATCCCATCATCTCCCTCTCATGATCCCCCATCATCGCCTAAAAATGCTATCCCCACATCGCTTGCATATCCCCTTGGTACTCTCACATTCTTCCATGGTGGCCTCCTCGCAAAAGAAAAACATAGTGTATACACTACCTATCATCCTCCACCTAATAATGGGCTTGCATCATGTTTCCAGAATAACACAAATCCTATCATGGATCGCATGCTCAAGAAAATGAACTATCAAGGAAAAGGTCTAGGCCTTCATGAGCAAGGTATTTTAGAGCCCATCCAAGTCAAAGAACAAGTCTTCATGCAAGGTCTTGGACCTATTTCCCAAGACTCACAATCTAAAGATGTTGGTACAACCTCTAGATGTCCTCAACGAGCCTTTTTTACAAGAAATGTCGGCTCTTCCCATCGCCCCACCAGATCATATGTTGCCATCCCTCCTCCTCTATTTTATCGCCTCAAAACCACCGTCCATATCCCTCCTTCATCTGCTCCATCCATTTTGGGTCCTTACATCCCTCCATCTACCATCTCCAATCCTCCATCTACCATGCCCATGTTTCCTCCAAGTCCTACGTCTATTCTGGGCTCCTATATCCTAAAATCACCTCCTCCATCTCGTCCTATCCATCCTTTCATCCATTTATCACCTATCCATCTCATCCATCATAAACATCCCTCTCACATGTCCCCTAATTAGGATCAACAAAGGCACATACCCGCACATCCTCCATCTACACATAATCCCCATACTCCTACCTTTGTCACTCCACATCATCCATCTCCTCACACCCATCCCATTGCTACTAAACGCACTTTGGTTGTTAAAAAAAACATGCATAAATTCAAACATCCACATGAATCTAAGGCTCCCCATGTCCCCTCCAAAAGACATGGTGAAGAGAAGAAAAATCTAAATCTAAATCAAATCTATAGGCTACAAAGGCCCACCAAAGCAAAGATCAAAACCATGTGGATCCCAAAGAAAAAATATGCAATGCAATCAAATGAAAAATCTATAAGAACATCCAAAGTTGCTAATCCAAAAGCTAGTCATACACCCATTTCATCTCCTAAGTCTGTTTTGGGTCCTTATGTTCCAAATTTCACCACCCCATCTCCTCCATTATCCACACATTCTCCATCCCTTAATCCTCTTATCTTTTCACATCCACCACCACATGTGCCAATGTTGGTCCTAAACACATATCCCCATCACATATCCCCCCCATCATTGCATCCATACCCTTTACAACATCCCATCCATTATCCCATGTATCTCCCCTCTCAAATCCCTCTAATTCATCCTCTTGCATAATCCATTTATCCTAATAAGGTTGTACCAACATCTAATAGTCACTTCAAACATGGGCTCTTAATACCTCATATAGAACTTGATGCTTGAGTCCTTCATCCATATCCTTATCATGTATCTTCTAAATTCCCTTATCCACATCCCTATCCTTATCCATTTTCATCCCCCTACTATCCAAAAAAATCCAAAAAAATAAAATAGTAAAGAGAAATAATTCGTCCAATGGTGAAAACTTGGCAAACAAGCACCTTGGATAAGTACCATGATGAAAACCTGGCAAACAGGCGTCATGCGTAAATCCCCATCTGCACTTGGGGGAAACTTCTTGATATGCATTCCTCCCTCTACTATGCTTCCATCTATGCACCCATAATCCCCTCCATCCCAACTATCTTCCACATCCTACCATCATATCCCATTTATCTCCCATCCCTCTATCCTTCTTGTGATCTTGATCAAAACAGGGGCACCTATCTATACATGCTTTGGCCACCTCTTGGTATACATTCCATTCATCCATACTCTATTGTATTCCTTGGTCCATTATCCTATCCTCATCTAGTTATCTCCTTTATCTTCCCATCCAATCGTCTTCCATCCCTCATGCCTCCTCGTATATGACATATCTCGAGTGGGGGCATTTGCTTCCTTTGTGACATAGTCCTTGGAGACACCATCTATCATAACATCCCTTTATATCCCTCTCCATCTATCACAACATCCCTTCCATCTCCCCATCCTTATCTTCGTATCCCCCTATCCTAACATCCCTTCCATCTCCCCATCCTTATCTTCGTATCCATCTATCCTAGCATTCCTTTCATCTCCCAATCCTTATATTCTTATCCCCCCCTTCCCCCATCTGCCACTACCCAGGGCATGTTCGCCCCTGGCTCGGGGCGGCTCCACCCCACTCAGGGTGTGTCTGCCCCCTTGCTGAGGTGGCTCCGCCCCACCCAGGGCGTGTCTACCCCCTTGTCGAGACTACTCCGCCCCACTCAGGGCGTGTCCGCCCCTGGCCCAGGGTGGCTCCGCCCCTACCCGGGGCGTCTTTGCCCTTGGCCTGGGGTGGCTCTGCCCCACCTAGGGCGTGTCTACCCCTTGGTCTGGGGCGGCTCTGCCCCTACCCGGGGGGTGTCCGCCCCACTTGGGGCGTGTATGCCCCTAGCCCGGGTAGGTCTGCCCCACCCGGGGCGTGTCCGCCCCACCCAGGGCATGTATGCCCCATGGTTCAGGGTGGCTCTGCCCCTTCCTAGGGCGTATCCGCCTCCATCCCAGGGCAGCTCTGCCCCCTTCTGGGGCGTGTTCGCCCCCATTCCTGGGTGTATCCGCCCCTCTGTGCTGTGTGGCACACCCTATTTTATGAAAATCATCGTTCCATCACCAAAATCACATACGTGCCACTTAGAACATCATTAAATCCCATATCTAGCATCAAATCATCCATCCCAATTACCTAGACTTCATTTTGAGAATTTTGATTTTTGTGTCGAAACTTCCGAAGGCCATAGCTTTCAGCTCAAACGGACACTTGAGTCAAAAGTTATGGCCTTCGGAAGTTTCGACACAAAAATCAAAATTCTCAAAATGAAGTCTAGGTAATTGGGATGGATGATTTGATGTTAGATATGGGATTTAATGATGTTCTAAGTGGCACGTATGTGATTTAGGTGATGGAACGATGATTTTTGGGGCCTCAAACTTTCATCTTGACCCTCAAAATCCCAATTTAGTATTTTTTTTTCCAACATTTTGAAAAATTATTTTCACTCATAACTCGAAATGCATATCGCGAATTTGGGATGTTAGTTGGAAATTCATCCTATCTCAATATTGGGTATTTCTTGGAAAAAATTTGGACTCCCAAAAGTATATCCATGAGGTTTCCTAAAATGGAAAAATTTGACAATTTTTAAAAATTGCCAAATTTGGAAAAATCTTATTGTCAACACCTTACGCCCTTTAAACCCCAAAACTTGGTGTAGAATCAATCCCATCATATCATCCTCCCAATTCATATTTTTGGATAACTATCATATCCCTAAGCTTTATGTGATTGTCCTCATCCTATCATCATCCTCCACTCATCCTATCATTATCCTTTATCCATCATTTATCTTTGGTCTTTCATCGAACTACGTTGCCCCTGCGCTTTCACGTAGGCAAGGTTGATCACTTGATCCGCCCTCGGGGATCCTTTATCATCTATCATCGGTCTTTCTTCTTTTTCCATCTTGTCATCCATCGAAGTCTCCATCATGGTCCATCGTCAGCCTCTTGTCGAATTACATTGCCCCTGCGCTTTCATGTTGGTAAGGTCGATCATTTGATCTGCCCCCGGGGATCCTTTATCATCTATCATCAGTCTTTCTGCTTTGTCTATCTACTCCTCTATCATCTATCATCTATTGTCTCTCATCGATCGCCATTGTCCACTTTACTCCTTTTGTCCATCCTATCTTTACCATCCATCAAGGTCTCCATCTTGGTCAGTTGTCAGCCTTTTACCGAACTACGAGGGCTCTGCGCTTTCACATAGGCAAGGCTAATCTTTGATCGGCCCCCGAGTCCCTAGGTCTTTAGGGTGTGTCAGTCTCATCTCTTGTGTCGTGTCGTCAAGCTATGCCCTTATCTAGCTAGTTCCTCACAAATGAGACCCACTTGTATCATGAGATCTAATCGGTTTTGAATACCCTGCGTCATATCGATCTTTTAGTCTAGTAACCATCCTTGGTCTTAACAGGATGCATCCTTCCTAACAGACCTCATCAATCCCATCCATCCCCTTGATCCTATGGCAAAGGACATTTGAAATTAATTATGATCTTTTGATACTTTTGGCTTTTGTTTATCATTTGAGCTCCCTATCATCACTTGTCATGGTCCCTTTGATCCATCATATCATGGTGTGCTTTGACTAGTCCACATAGGGGCATATCTTGCTCTTTTGTTTGATTGTGTCTTCTTGGTTGTCCCACGTAGTACCCACCAAGATCCCTGAGGTCTTGTGTTATGCTGGGGCATCTTTTTGTGCTTGTGGTTATCTCAATACCTGGCCCGACCAAGGTCTTTGTGACCTTGGGGTGTTGGGATAGCCTTCTTGTCTGTTGTGTTTATTTCATTCATAAGACACTATTACGCCTTGGTTCCACATACCCTGGTGCTTGGTGTCTTATGCTATAGCAAAAATCAGTTCTCCGAAGATGGAAAATTGCATTAGGATTGCATTTCATTCTTCATTCCATCATCTTGCATATATCCCCCATCCTCTTATATATCAAAAATATCCCCATCCATTCATCCTCCATCCTTATCTCACATCTCTATCCAATCCCTATCCATTCCCTTTAGCCTAAATAATCTAATCAAATCCTTGGTCTTGTCCCCTGTCTTGTTACCAGCTTTGAACCCTCATCCTCCTCCTCATCATCATCCATTAATATCCTTCCCCATCCCTTTAGTGTTGTTTTGGGATGTATCCTTCCCTCATCAACAACACTTTTATCATCATCATCGGGAGGCATTCTTCCCTATCCTTTAGTGGTGTTTTGGAATGTATCCTTCCCTCATCAATACCACTTAGTGGGATGTATCCTCCCCTATCCTCATGATTCATAGACAACACTCCATCCATCATCGACCCTTTTTGGCTTGTCCCTTGACTAGGGAGACATCACCTTTTGAAATACATTTGTGCTTCATCCATCTCCATATCACTTACTCTCTTACCCATCACCTTGCATCATCTTCCTCATCTCCCCTTGCATCATATCATCTATTTCGAGAGTGCACACGTGTTCTCTTCAACCCGCATGTCCTCTCGAGGGGGCATCCTCAATCCCTACCCTTAATCTTCACCCCCATCATCTTTCTTCCTAGTCATCCCTTTGATGACTGGGGCATCTTTTCCAATCTAACCATCTCCTTCTGGGTTCTATATTTTAATATTCTTTGAAATGATGCTACTTCGTAACACCATCTCAAAGAGGGGAAAAATGTAGACATCCAAATTTGGACACTTAATTTATCCAAATTTACCACTTTTCATCTAAACATCCTCTTATCCAAGTTAATTAAGTAATATTATTATTATTTAATTAATATCCTTAATTCTGCCAAATCCCTAAGGTATTTAATTAATAATTAAATACCTTACCTTTTTATCAAATGAATTAAATAAGTATTACATTTATTTAATTCCTCACATGTCATTTTAATTAATCCTAATCCATCTCCTAATCTCTTCATTAAGGGTGTGCACATGCCTAATCCTTGATTAGGATGTCACATCCTCCAACTTTTGCAAGTTGGCTTCTAACCCTCATTAACCCCTAATTATCCTCTAATTACTAATTAGTTAAACTTAATTAGTACCTTGGTCAACTCTCCCCCCCCCAAGAAATTTTTAATTCCTTTTTATTCACCCTAGGTCCTCTCTTCCCCATGTGAATTTTTAATTCACTTTTATTATTCCTAGAATCCCCTTTTCCCATGCATCTTCTAGAACCTTTGACTTGTCACATCAAATCACATGTGACAAATTTCCACCTTTTGGGAACCTTGTCTTATCCACCAAATTCTTCCAATCATTTTGAATTTAAAATTCACTTTTATTCACCCAAGATTCTTTCCATCTCCCAATGTACTTGGAAGGTACTTGTCCTTCCTCCACCTCATGTACCTTTTGGCCACCTCATTTACACCTCACCTCCTCTTAGCCATCTCACAATCCACATGTCAAGATGTGAGGGCTTGTGAGTCATCAACTCACCTTAGCCCTTCATCTTGGCCTTGTTGGATAAATCCCAACCATTGAATTCTCCAGAGAATTCAAGTTTCTCTATAAATACCCCTTTCTCTAAGGCATTTAGGGGACTTAGCCATTTTGCAACTAAATGCTGCCATTTTGTGCACTCATTTAGCCATCAATTTCATCCATTTTCATTTGCATCCAAGCACATAGTCAATTTCTCCACTTAGGTACATCAAGAGTCATCAAGGAGCATACAAATCAATCCAAATCAAGGGCCAACCAAGGAGTTTCAGCTGCAAGAAGGAAGGTATAACCATCTATCTTCATTTAACATTTTCCTCTTTGCATTTTCAAATTCCTTAGGCTAATCTTGAGGTGTTTCATTATGTTTTCCATTGCACTTTAATTTCTTAGAATAGGTTAAACATTTTGATATCACACAAATATCTTTAGAATCTTCTATGTCTGGCATTCAAATCTGCTCTCATGTTTTTTTGAAGATACCTTCCAAAATGGAGGTCTAAACATAGATTTTTTAATCAATAATGTCAAAAATACTTGCCTCTTACCAATCTATACGCTTGTGCCTTCAAATTAATGATGATATCCATGTTTTCATCTCTAAATTTGTCTTTGTAACAACTGAAGGAAATAATTATCATTTCTTGTTTTACAGAGCGCAATTACATGGAGAGAAGGTAAATTTATGTCAATATTTAAAATCCTCCACAATTGTGCATATTGAATTTTTTATTTTCTTCAAAATATGAATATGAGATAAATAAAATCTATCAAACACAACCTTCTGAGACTGCATAGATAATTTGGAAAAAAAAATCAAATATGTGACTTCGACGTTGTGCAATGGGTGTCAAAAATTGATTTTTTGCATAACTCTTACCCAAAAACTCATATTCACATGAAACTTTGTCAAGATATGAATAATATCATCAATATAATTCTCTCCACATGATTTTTCTCCAACCTTTAAAAATCTTATGTTTTTTCATGGCCATCTTAGACAAAATTTCTGATTTTAAATTCTCTCAATCCATGAGGAATTTGGTCATGAAAATTTTACCACATTATCCACAAGTCATCCCATAATATATATTTTGAAGGATTTCAACCCAGCTCTTATAGATTTTAGGAAACAATTGTTTCCGTAAAATTACCTATGGGAGCCTTAAAGCTGCGACAGAGCAAAAAGTCAAATTTTGAAAATTAAATCACGTGAGAGGTTTTCCAATACAAAGAGATGCCTGAAAGACTACAACACACCAAAACTATAAAAAACTAAAAACAAATATTTTTGGGTGATGGAAGATCGCCTATGGACCTGGATGCTCCTACATCACATTATAACAATAATTTGAATCATTAGGTCAATTGAATAATGGTATTTCATCTTTAGTTCCATTTTAGATTTGGTTAAGGGCCGGTTGACTCACCTTTCAAGTTGTAAGTCAATCATCAAATCCCATCAAACCCCCATCACATCCATCACACATTCCATCCCACACATTCTCAAATGAAATTAGGGAAAGGTATCCAAACCCTAAAGTGAAAGCTCTAACGTTTCCCTTTCCCTTTGTTTCACTTATGTCAAATTTTGATTGGATAGGTTTCCTACTTGAGATAGGATAACTTATCAAGAAAGATGATATTTCGATACAAACTATACCTCTGGCTTGAGGTGAAATACATTGAACAAGGGATCACTACCTTGGGATAGGCTAATTTCCTAAGAAAGTTTTATGATGGATGATTAATTTAGGATTTAGGATCTCGATTAAGTTTCTAAGGTTGGATATATGATGCTAGATGGTCTAGATGTTGATTATGTATGTTCAAATAAATCCTTGTTCAAAGGAGGTAATGTTTTGGATAAGTTGATGGTGGTCGATGAGATGAAAGTGATCATTTTGGGCTAGATATGGAGTGTAAAAAATATTGGATTATGATTTTGGACTCAAGAGAGCACCTACCATCTATGATAGGAAGGATTTTCTCTCTAATATTTTTATGGGGAATGGATTCACCCAAGAACAGTACAAAATCAACCAAGAAGAAATGAAAATGCCCAAGAGTGGGATTTCCCAACAACAGTGTCGATCCACCTTATTAGGAACAAAACTTCCCAAGAAGGATGTGTGACCTAAATGAAACATAGGTGCAATCACCCAAGAACAAAGCACAACCATATAACTAGACACAAATTCACCCAAGAGTGGAATTTCCCAAGAACAAAGTGGATTCGCCCAATGGAGAACAAATTTTCCCAAGTGCAGGATGGATCTGCCCAAGGATGACTATGATGGGATGTGATTTCCTAGGTAGATCCACCCAAAAACATAGTGGATTCACCCAATAGAGAGAAAATCCACCCAATGTTGAATAGGACAATTGAGAGGGGGGTGAATCAATTGTCACATATTTTAACCTTTAATTCAATCACTAGAACTAATACATGAAACTACTTAAATGATTAATCATCAAAACATCAATGCAGAAACTCAAATCTAACACAAACACAGTAACACCAGATTTACGTAGAAAACCCAATAAGGGAAAACCACGGTGAGGATTAACTCACACTATAGAGAATATCAAAACCGATTACAAAATTATCACTGCATAAAATAAGGACTCATTGACCACAGGGCTACAATGCAGAGGGCTCACTGCCACAGAGATACAAAGAAGAAAAATAAGACTTGCTACAAAGAGACTACAATATCAATGCAACAAAGGATTCCATCACAGTTACTTGATCAACTTGCATGAATGATAGAGTTTTCCTTCTGCTCACTACATCTAGAAACTCGGCATTAAGCTTCGCATTGATCTCCCACACATAACTCACACACACTTTTTGAATAGCATCAATGTCATGTCTACTCTTTCACTTATCTTCCTTCTTTTCTTATGCATGATTTTCATTATTAGCTCATCTTTTATATATACTATCTCCAACATTGAAAAAGATACAAATTCGACCGTCCAACTTCAAATTCAAATTATGTCAAAACCAAACATCCTAGGGTGGAATTAGAATGAGGGTGGCCCAAACACATGCTTCATTAGGACCCAAAAATAGATCCAACATGCTTCATTAACTTTGAAGATAGTGGTCAACACACGGTCGACCAAACCAGTGTAAAACACATAGAACAATTAAGCTCGAAACTTCCAAAAACCAAAAATATCTTCAATGCAATCAAAACATCTTAACTCTAGAACTGCAAGTCAAAAAACTTCAACAAAGAGAAATCTAGACCAACAACCTTCTCCTGGACTTCAACCAGAGCATAGAGAACCATAGTTCACAACTGGTGAACACAACTCGAACTTCACAATGAACCATCAACCAAACATCTGGATATAGCAACCTTCAACAATAATGACCAACATATTTGAACTACACAAACACAAGGGAAAACACCGGAGCAACATTTGAATACCTTAAATCTTCCTTTGGGTGATCCCACAATAGTGGTTTACAATTTTTGGCCAAACTGGACACTGATATTTTTTTTTTAACAAAATCTTCACATTCAGGCACCTATAGCGATTAAACCGTGAGAAATTTGAAGATGATGCAAACTAGAGTCTTGTCACATTTTGTCTGTAGATTCTAAAAATATTTTTTTCAATTTTTTTGGAATCATATTGCACTTCTTTTTCCATCTCCCATGAAAATTGGTTTTTTTCAAAAAACATTTTTAAAAAGTGATGCACACCGTATAATGCATAACTTTTTTTCCTTAAAAGATAAAATTCCAATTCTTTCAAATTTAGATTTGTAACTCCGATATCTAGTGATTCCAATTGGTTAGATATTTTTTTATTGAATATTTTTTCTTTAATCAAGTTTCAAAGTCAAATCAATTACAATTCAGACATAACATGACCGTATAACGCATAACTTTTACTGTATGTATCGAAATTATTATTATTATTTTTGTTGGATCAAGTACTCCAATATCTGGTGCACTCATATTTTTAAATTTTTTTTTGATAATCTTCTATTTTTCCACTTGTGCAGAACAAGGAGTTTTGTTTTCAGTGAAAAACCTATATTTAATAAAACTTAAAAAACAGATAGATAATATAATCAAAACATATTAAAATTATATTCATTGGATAGCTCATTTTGAGGGGAACCCGATACTAGTTGGGTTTCTGAGATCTCCTCCATTTTCATTCTCAAATCGAGCTTTGAAGTGCAAAATTCTCAGCAATTTTGGTGCCTCATGGGGCGAGGGTGAAAAAAGATAGGTTCAGCCGAACAGTTGTTCGGTCGAAGAAAATAAAAATGTTCGGTCGAATAGGGGTTTGACCAAACCCATGTTCGACCGAACCCAGACACCATAGAATAAAAAAATGATTTTAAATGGGTTCGATCGACCATTCTAAAGATGTTCAGTCGAACACCTTGTTTTTAATATTAATATTAATATTAATTATATTCTTTTTAAATGATGACTTGAGAGAAAGATATGGAGGGAGTGGGGCTAGGCGGCAAGGCTTAGATTTGATGGCCATATGACCGCATTTAAATATTTTTTTCATAGAATACAATCAAAATTTTAAGAAGATTGTATCAGATAAAAGGAGATATTTTGGATAAACTGTCAAAATTTATATAGAATTATAATGATATATATGTTTGATTTATATATAATTTTACATACACTAAGGTATATCATAATGTTTTAAGGGCACCCTTGAATAGATAACCATCATTAAAAAATTTGTTGACAGGAAAAGTCGACCATCAAATTTAATCCTTGGTAGGAGGGAGATACTTGGGAGAGAGA